>WNYA01001475.1:9429-71474 GCA_019512145.1 Engystomops pustulosus
GTTCAAATCTCTACTGTTGGCATATTTTTGTGGTGGTCAAAGTGCCCATCCATGTTCTAAAAGCAAATTTGTTTCATTAACTTAAAGTAGATTTGTATAGTCCTATAAATAAACAGGTTTTTATTTGTACACATAAATGTTGTACTATGTTTGAAATAATAATACTGCTTCTTTAACCCCTTAACGCTCTGCGCCGTAGCTCTACGGCGCAGAGGTATAAGGGATGTATGAAGAGGGCTCACGGGCTGAGTCCTCTTCATACAGAGGTGGGGGTTTTTGATACAGGAGGTTCTGTATATGTGTCCTGTATACACCTGGTATTAGTGGGGTCACTGTGTGTAACCCCTTGTATCCTGTATAATATATGGTACAGGAGGTTCTGTATATGTGTCCTGTATACACCTGTAACGATAATGGAGTTTGAGGTTACCTTCAAATCATCTCTTAGAGCACCTGGACCAGGTGTTAAGATTTCATGAGATGAGAGGAAGGAAAGAGAAACAGGTGCGCTGATCTCGTGAAGTAGTTATGGTAAAAACAGATAGATATGATAAAACTTAGCTGCTCACCTGAGGGCATAAACCAATGCACCTTTATGCAAATTCCGTACCAGTCAGCATAGTGGCAGAATGATGAATGTTTCATTTATTTGTTTTTAAACTGTAATAAAGAACAAGCTTTAATATTCACTACAATCTGGTAGTATTTTGGATCCACGCGGCGCCGACGTATTCCCTTATCACCTCCACGGGAAATTTCCTGTATACACCTGGTATTAGTGGGGGTCACTGTGTATAACATCTTATCAGTGATATTCACCAGGTTTTTTAACGGGGTTCACTTTGCGAATCTAATAATGATTCTGTTTTATTATTCAGATTGTTACGGACGCAGGGATACCAAATATGTGGGGGTTTTGTGTATTTTATTCAATTGTACTGAATAAAAACCAATTTGGAGAAAATCTTGTTCATTTTAGCATAAACATCTTTTCATATGCATAACTTTTTTATTTTTCGGCTGACAAATCTGGTTAGGGGCTTAGTTTTTGCGAGAAGAGTTGTTCTTTTTAGTGGGCTTATTTTGGAGTGCATACCATTTTTTAAATCACTTTTTAGAGCATTTTTTATAGGGTATTAATTAAAAATTATCTTTTTTCGGAACGTTTTTGCGTTTTTTTTTCTACGGCGTTTACCGTGCGGGTCCAGTAACGATTCGGTTTTATTATACAGATTGTTACGGACGCGGCAATACCAAATATGCGGGGTTTTTTTGTGTTTTTGTGTTTTTTATACTTTATTAAGTGTTTTTATAGGAAAGTGACATTTTAGGGGCTTATATTTTAATGTATTTATTTTTTATTTATTGTAATGTGATAACTTTAGTGTTTTTTACTTTTTTTTACTTATACATACTTGAACTTAAACCAGTGATGCTCTGATCACTGGTTTAAGTTCAATACACTGCTCTACAATACTATTTTATTGTAGAGCAGTGTAAACTGTCTGAGCAAGCTTGCGCATGCTCAGACAGTTTACAGCCAGACCCGGAAGGGGTCTGGCTGCCATGGCAACCGGGCAGCTCCGAGGCACATGCCAGTCCTCGGAGCTGCCCAGAAGTGGATCGGATCCCCCGGTAAGCGGCACGGGGGATCCGATTCACGGCGCAGACACCCTTACACGCCGCGGTCATGCTTGACCGCGGCGTGTAAGGGGTTAACACCCGCGATCGGAGCCGGCTCCGATCGCGGGTGTTAGCGCAGGCTGTCAGCTGTACTAGACAGCTGACAGCCGCTGCTTCTGGTGCCGGCTCCGTTCGCGAGCCGGTGCCAGAAGCAGGACGTTATAGAACGTCCCCGTGTGCTAAGTATGTAGCCTCGGGGACGTACTATAACGTCCTGGTGCGCCTAGGGGTTAATTTATGAACTCCTACCCGTTCTGCTAACTCTGGTTGGAATGGGGGAGAACCGTAATGTTAGCGGCAGCTAGGGATCACACGTGGAGGCTCCGCTTGTTTATTCATATGAGAATGGACTTCGTACACATTATACAGTATATACATTTAGAAGAATGTTCTCAGTTTTAATGTAATGTAATATCTTGTCTTTGTTTTGTTTTTCTACATGTTCCTGAAGTAATTTTGTGCCTGCTCAAGACGGATATACCCTTGAAACATGTTGTTCCGAATTTCATTTCTACCAATAAAATAAAATAGAGGTTTGAGTCTTCAGTCCCTTCATGAAGGCAGCATGGTGGAAAATCTCAGTATTTTACCTTTACCTACAAGCGATACGTCTTGTCCTCTAACCAGAAGGAGATTACTGCAGCAGCCACTCCTCTGGAGCAGCGGTGGCAAACCTATGGCTGTGAGGTGGCACTCAGAGCCCACTATGGCAGCCCCCAGGCGATCAACCGAGCTCAAAGAATTCTCCTGTAGTCCGCAGTAGCCCAGGACTCGCCACGACGAGTGTTATTTTAAGGCCGGTTAACTCACGTTTTCCGGACAACTGCGGTCCTGGTCCTTTCCTCCAGGATTGTTGGCAGCACTCATGCCGGGGGCGGAGCTTCATGACTGCAGACGTCGTTTCCCACCAGTCGACTTGTGGCAGGATGCAATTTTTTTGATGCATAGCACAGTCTCTAAGGGGGTTAATGCATTCAGTGCCAGAGCAGCGCTCCCACTGCACCGCAGGTTAACGGAGTCTGATAACACAGTACAACGGTGCCAGCACGGCACAGAAGTGTCTGGCATTAGTGCGGCCTAGCCCTAGGCTGGTTATGGGTGGCTTCCTCCAGGTGAATAGGTTTCTTCCATACCCACCAGGGCCATACAGAGGGGGAGACCGCTAGAAGATGGAGGATTCCCCCTAAGGCACTCCCAGTGTATGTGTAATGAAGGGATCCCCAGGTAGATGGTAGAGGGGAGACCAGTAACGTTAGCGACAGCAAGGGATCACACGTGGAGCCAAAATGAAGAACATAAAACTTTATTCCAACATTCTGAACACAGGCACAGGATAAGGTAGAAGGTTAGATACAATGTGGTAGAAAAATCTCACAGCCCAGATCCAGAAACGTGCGGCTCTGTAAGGAGAGAAGGAGCTGCAGGACTGTGCTCTACAAAGTCTCTGGAGCAACTAGCAGAGGGAATATAACCAAACATCCAAAGGTCCAGCATCCAACCAATAGCGGGGCTCCGAGCAGATCTGGATTAACAAGATCAGACATGACTTTACAGGGGGCTCTGTATATGTGTACTGTATACACCTGGTATTAGTGGGGTCACTGTGTGTAACCCCTTGTATCCTGTATAATATATGATACAGGAGGTTCTGTATATGTGTCCTGTATACACCTGGTATTAGTGGGGTCACTGTGTGTAACCCCTTGTATCCTGTATAATATATGATACAGGGGGTTCTGTATATGTGTCCTGTATACACCTGGTATTAGTGGGGTCACTGTGTGTAACCCCTTGTGTAAGAGATTTGTAAGGTGACTTTTGAATTAACCCTTCATAGCCAACAATGGCTGCATGGTACCGGGATGAGGGAACACACTATGTGACACCAGTCTCTTATAAAATGCAGAATCTCATAGTTTATTCCCATATATAAAACACATATAGCCATCAGCATAGGGGACGTGATAAGATGATAAAATACTACAATGCTATCGGCCATATTGAATATCTTCCCCTGTAGGTGAACATTACAGACTATTTCTCACACAGAGCTCCGGCTCCAGGAGACAGAAAGATTTTACTTAAAGTCCTGAGGAGACCCTGAGGCCGGACATAAGATCAGCAGATGCTGAAGCAATAATATAGGACAAGAGTGAAGGACAGACTTTCCTCTCAGCAGGTTCAAATCTCTACTGTTGGCATATTTTTGTGGTGGTCAAAGTGCCCATCCATGTTCTAAAAGCAAATTTGTTTCATTAACTTAAAGTAGATTTGTATAGTCCTATAAATAAACAGGTTTTTATTTGTACACATAAATGTTGTACTATGTTTGAAATAATAATACTGCTTCTTTAACCCCTTAACGCTCTGCGCCGTAGCTCTACGGCGCAGAGGTATAAGGGATGTATGAAGAGGGCTCACGGGCTGAGTCCTCTTCATACAGAGGTGGGGGTTTTTGCATTATGTGATAAAACCAAAACAGGACTTTTTGGCCTTAATTCTTTAACCCCTTAACGCTCTGCGCCGTAGCTCTACGGCGCAGAGGTATAAGGGATGTATGAAGAGGGCTCACGGGCTGAGTCCTCTTCATACAGAGGTGGGGGTTTTTGCATAATGCATAAAACCCCCACCGCTAATAACCGCGGTCGGTGCTAGCACCGTATTGCACACCCCACTTTTCACTTTATTATTTTTTAAAAGTTTAAAATATCCAATAAATTGTGTCCCACTTCATATTGATTCTTCACCGACATATTACAATTTTATATCTTTATCTTTGAATCCTGAAATGTGGCAAAATATAGAAAAATTCAAGGGGGTCGAATACTTTTGCAAGGCAATTTACTTATAGCATCTGAGACACCATCCAGCCACTTGTTTCTATAACCAGGATGGTGTAGAAATCTATGTGCTGTTTGGCCCGAAGAAGATGGCTATATGGCAGTGTCATCAGGTAAACAGAACTACAGTTCTTCTGGTGGTGGTCTCCACCCGTGATGTATAACCCCTTAACGCTCTGCGCCGTAGCCGGTGCAGAGGTATAAGGAGTGTATAAAGAGGGCTTACGGGCTGAGTCCTCTTCATACGAGGGTGGGGGTTTTTGCATATTGCAGAAAACCCCCACCGCTAATAACCGCGGTCGGTGCTTGCACCGATCGCAGCTATTAACCTTTTCATTGCCGCCGGCAAAGTCGCGGGCGCCGCCATCTTTATTACGATCGGTTGCCATGGTAGCCTCGGGTCTTCGTTTGACACGAGGCTACATGGCTTCTGCAGATTCGTTACAATGATCCAGTGGCTTATTGTAATGAATGTGCTGCAAAAATGCCATATATTGCAATACAGAAGTATTGCAGTATATGGTAGGAGCGATCTGACCATCTAGGGTTAATGTACTCTAGATGGTCTAAGAAATAGTGGGAAAAAAAAGAAAAAAAAAAGTTTAAAAAATAAATAAATTAATAAAATATTAAAAAATTCAAATCACCCCCCTTTCCATAGAACTGATATAAAACATAATAAACAGTAAAAATCACAGACACATTAGGTATCGCCGCTATTAATGAAATATGAAGTGTTAAATTAACTTAAGGATGAGTTTGTACTAATATTAGGAAGACAAAATACGTATGATTGGGGTAAGGTTACTCTAGATGTAAATGTGTTTATAAGTCCTGATATCCTACCTTTGTATTTTTGTATAATGTGTAATATTTAATAAAGTTTTTTGGAATTTAAAAAAAAAAAAAAAATGTGCTGAAAACCCAAACTCGAGTAAAAAAAAATATAGGTTTTACCTAGTTTCTGTGGTAAAATTAGGGGCCTCGGCTTATACTTGGGTCGGCTTATAATCGAGTATATACAGTAATTTATATTTTGATTATAGTTTGAAATATTTTGTAATTCACTAATTGCAGGTCATTATTATACCTTGTATGTCAGTTTTCTGACTCACGGCCATGAAAGTGCAACTTTTTGTACTTTTCACACCCTTTAATCCACTTTTTAAAAAAGGATGCCTTGGAAAAGGTGGATGGGGCCACCACTTGCTTGCCACATTTACTGGTACAGGTTATAGATGAAATCTATGCCAGGTTGAAAATGGCATAAATTACATTCCAGAGCACAAGTGCAGCACTGGATTATTTAGCGGCCAGAATCTCTTGGTAAACCCTTCCGGCTGTTGTGTACCGATTCAGGGCAGGTTGAACAACTTCTGTATTTAGTAAAATTATTCTATCCATTACTTATAACATTATATACTGTATACACTCCGGTATATAGCATCTTAAGTGTCCATAAACATTTTATGGATGTTAAGTTGACCGATTGAATGAGGTAAAGCATACTATTTTCTATTAATTGTGCATTATATAAAATGGCTGGATTATAAATCGTGCAGATATGTTTTCACTTTTCATAATGAAATAAAACCCACTTCAATAAAAATAAACCATTCCTTTTCAAAGCAAAAAAAAAGGGGGCATCTGGAGTGGACATTTCATTAAAGGGGGGCATCTGGAGTGGACATTTCATTAAAGGGGGATGTGTCCTGTATACACCTGGTATTAGTGGGGTCACTGTGTGTAACCCCTTGTATCCTGTATAATATATAGTACAGGAGGTTCTGTATATGTGTCCTGTATACACCTGGTATTAGTGGGGTCACTGTGTGTAACCCCTTGTATCCTATATAATATATGATACAGGAGGTTCTGTATATGTGTCCTGTATACACCTGGTATTAGTGGGGTCACTGTGTGTAACCCCTTGTATCCTGTATAATATATGATACAGGAGGTTCTGTATAATACCCCCCCCTAATACCAGGTGTATACAGGACATATACAGAACCTCCTCTATCATATATTATACAGGATACAAGGGTGTTAAGGAGATTGCACTGGTCTCGGACGCCACGTTGCGTACTCTCAGCCATTTTAAAGACTCACACAACTTGTCTAGTGAAAACTAAAGTTTGGGTGGGGTTTCTATTCAAACAAATTAAGGTAGAAAACACAAAGACTCGCTAGCACCTCCTTGGGGAAGGTATTCAGGGGAGCACCTGGGCATTTTGTTTATGTGAAGACAGCCAATGGTTCTACATTCCTTTGTGTGCTTACATCCAATTGTGTTGCATTTCCGGGGTCAAACCACCCAATAGAATTGCCCGCTTGTGTACTTGTACGCCCTATGCAAAGCGTCTTATGATTTTTTATATAAGTGTCTCAGTGCCAAAATAAACAGTTTTTGTCTTGAGCTATTCTTCAGTAAGGACAGTGTGTCTTTTCTGTGTTACTCTATTCCAGCGCCGGAAACAGAGACTCATATAATTCAAAAATCACCTTGCAACGCTGACGGGGACTGTTAAAGCCTCGTGTATCCAAAGACCCTTCTGGTCATCTTTAACATTTTTGGCGCCCTTGAACGTGGGGCTCAGGTGTGGATAGCTGA
This sequence comes from Engystomops pustulosus, assembly GCA_019512145.1. Lineage (NCBI taxonomy): Eukaryota > Metazoa > Chordata > Amphibia > Anura > Leptodactylidae > Engystomops > Engystomops pustulosus. The sequence goes on from WNYA01001475.1 coordinate 16,567, forward strand.
CCACTTAGTCAAGTTTAAAACAAGTCTATTCCTGTCCTATGAATGGAATTTACAGGTGCACCAAGAGTACAAAAATTTTATTGTCTACCTTGATATGTCACTTCTGTTTCACTGGCTGGATGGACAGAGTAAGGTTACCTCTGTGTGTAATATATTCTTACTGTTCACTGTAACCTGGGTTCACTGTGTTGGCAAAGAACCTCTTGTAAGGTGATATGACAGACTTTTGAGACCTAACAGTGACCATATATGTTGTAGAAAAAGGTCTGCAGTGCCCCTGGTGGATTGTTGAGGTAGTTGGGTGAGTTTTTGAGATTGTGACTGTTTCTATGACAGTTTTGTTTCTGTAAGTGGTGTATAGAATCTGGAAGTTTGCAGAGACAAACCCTGGCCAGGTTTACGAAACTTTCCTCCGGGATTGGGATCGTCCCCGTGATGCGGTAAGGGACCGCAGAGTCTCAGGGACACTGACGGAGATTTTACGGTTGAGCGTTAACTCCTTGATTTGTGAAGGTCTCTAATTTGTACTTACTGATAGTTAGCGGGGTAGTCTAGAGCTGTAGGTACGGAGGATATCTATAGTCCTTGAACAAAACAGGTATTCCACAGGTCACAATATGGGTAGTGAGCAAAGTAAGACTAGCTGGGCACTGCAGAGCTAATAAAAAAACAACTGACATAGTGTCACACAGGAAAGGTAAAGAGTGGGTGAAAAGAAGTTATGAGGTTTTGAAGTTTTTGGGTATGGTAGATGATATGGTGTGCAGAGGTGGCAGACAGCACTCGATGAAAATGGTGGCACCCAGGCAGAAGGTTGGCTTGATGTAAGTAGGTAGTTGGTTGTGAAAGTATACTGTGATGGAAAGGAAAGTGGATGAGGTTGATTACTGGAGACTTAGACCAGTGACTACTGACGGACCAGGAGAGAGTGACAGAAGGAGGAGTGCCCGCTGAAGAGAGAGACGGGCGATAAGGGACATTTCAAAGTTTTTGATGTGGAGAAAGTTGAAGAAAAATAGATTTTATGTATTTTCCTCCCTGGAAAAAGTAAAAAAATATGGCGTCTAGGATCCGGACTAGCACCCTCTTAGACTCCACCCCCTTAACCCATATCAGCAGAGGTGTGGATTCAGGGAGTCAGGAGAGACCACTTATTGTGATGCCCCCAGTTTCTCCCCAGACCATGTCACTAGTCACACCCCTGTACCTGGTGGTTAGAGAAGATGACACGCCCTACCAATCTTCAGTGGTGGCCATCTTAGAACAGTTTATTTTCTCTGAAGTTAATTACCTATGACTGTACTCTGTCGGCAGCCATAAAGGCTGATTGAGGACAATAGTTGTAGAAAACAACTGGTTTTTGTTGTAGTTAAGCAGCTGAGCACCTTGGAGAATCTTGATAGATGTCTGGAATAAAAGCCGGCGAAGGTGAATATTTTCACTAATTCCGGATTTCTGCTAAGATGATTCTTGGAGTGGGAAGTTGTTTGTTTTGTTATGGTCCCGATAAAACTTATTTGATTCTGATGATTAAAAGAAAAAAATCCTGTGGCTTAGAAGTGATTTTGACAGCATCTCCTGTACGTTGAAAATGGAGATGGCGGGGGCTCCAAATCTGGGCTCTTTTGGATTGGAATGCTGTGTCTGTGTTATGCTCACAGGCAGTGTGTGACCTTGGAGAGAATTCTGCTTGAGATTGATAAGACGGTGCAGATTTCTCTGTGTCCTCCATGAACTGACTAAGCAAGGACAGAGCCCCCAACTCTATGACATTTGTTTCCTTTTTGACTAAACACCAACACTTCATTTAAGTGTCCCTGGCTTTTGTTGAGACTCTGCAGTCTGGCCAGAACCTTATAGGTAGCGCAGAACGCTGGGCTAGAGATATTTATGGGAGAATCCCATGTGTGTAGATGAGATAAAGCAGAGACCTGAACAGTTAGAAGAGTTCCACTGGTTACAGCTTTTGGACACATGGGGTATGACCTGACAGTGTAGTGTACATCTAATGCACTTGCCAGCTGTTTTGTAATGGGTTATTACCAAAGGTATTAACTGACTAGAGACTTCTCAGCCAGACTGGTGTACAGAGGGACTGATAAGACTGTGACAGAAAGCCAGGGGGAACAGAGACCAGCATCAGCAGTTTCACAGACCATTGCCAAAGTGAGACAGAGAAGATCCGGTGCCGTGAGAGAGTTGGGAATGTTACAACTGCGGGGAGGAGACATTACCAAAGTGACTGAAGTGAGTGGCCACATCCTAGGAAACGGAGACGCCCCCAACAGAGCAGGACTAGGGCAGGGGGTGGTAACGGACGAGGACGTCGGCAAGCACAACCTCCCCAAGACAGAGTTAGTTCCTTTTGTTGTTCCCAGTCAAGAGAAAGACCCAGAAAGAACAGCCGGATACATGTAGGATGGTCCATGACCTCCGAGCTGACAATGAGTGTACTGACGCTCAGTGGTTCCTAATCCACACACCTCACTGGCAGCAGTCCCTGAGAATGCCATATTCTTCACTGTTATTTGATTTGGCAAATGTTTTCCTCTCTTTGCCCCTACATGAAGATTGCCAGTACCTATTTACCTTTACCAGTTCAGTATTCCAGTACATATGGTGCAGATTCCCACAAAGAGGGGGGGGGGGCAAACTCCATACCCCACGGTCCTACAGGGAGTAGACCTGCAGACTAGGCCCCTTAATGGGTGATGTTCTGTTAAATATTATTGATGAACAATATTCTAATTTGGGTGTGAACATGTACTCGGAAGAGTTGATCAAGCACAACATGGTCAATGAGATACAAATGTGAGGATTAAAATACAAATGGAGAGTAAGTGTGTAATAATCATGAGTGTAAGATCAGGACCATATATGACCAGTACTTGAGTTGTATGGACATTCTTGATGTATACGTAAAATACAATGGAAGGAAAAAAAACCCAACCACATCCATATGGCTTTACTATATAATGGTCTCTGTGTTAGCTGGTCATAAAGGAATGTTACCATATATGGTTATGGACAAGGCCAATGGAGGAGTTTGGCTCATAATGTAACTCTATAGGACTGTACTCTTTATAAGTGACTCTGTCCAAGGGGGAGGGGAACATTGAGCATATCAGACACACACGCTGACATATGTTGGAGATTTAAGGACACAAGATGGAGATGAAGAATGGAGGAAGAAAGACCAACACAAGATGATGAAACCTTCACCTGAACATAATTTCATGGGCTGACTGTAACACATGACTAATAATCTGCACAAGTTTTCTGTATTCTGCAACCTGGACGACGGCAATAAACGTAACTTTTTATAATAATTACTTTTAGTCCTTCTATTTTTAGAAGAACGTATTAAAGGACACGGGAAAGATTTAATATTCAATACGATATTTTATTACATGTTCTTTTACAGTATGTGGATGACATTATGTTATACTGTTTTGTGCCTCCATTTTACAGGTTTGCCAGGATGCATCTATTTACCTTATGTGTTTTCTGTTCCAGAAGGGTTACAAGCTTCCAGAGATAATCTCCAGTACTGCCAGGAGAAGGTGGTCTTCCTAGGCCGCAGCCACAGGCAGATACCTGACAGAGGGAAGAAAGCTGGCAGTCCAGAATGTGCCCCTGTCCTGAGCCCCTAAGCCTCTTTACATGTTTCTAGGACTGGCCAGCTCCTGCAGCCTGGGATAAGGTCTGCTGCCTCCAGCATGCTGCCCCTTGATGACTGCATTGCCTCTTCCCCATTTGCCCTTAGTCAGGAGCCAATTGATGCATTCCACAGCCATAAGGTGGCAAATCCTGTCTGCCCCTGTGTTTGTGGTTTGTTGTGTGGGTTGTTGTTCATTGTTGTTTTTGTGATTAGCGTGTTAGATATATGAGTGATTCGATTTTTACTGTAGTTATTGAAAATATAGTGAATATTGGGGTATGTGGTTTGTTAGATGGGGTATGATTAAAATTATTTATTTGAGTGTATACTCTTTAGTAATGTTTAGTTGATGAATTTTGTTTTTCAGGACGTTAATTAGAGTAGAGTTTGTAGTAGTTTAGGCGATAAAATATAGTTTTGAATAGTGTATAAAATGTTGAAGGGTTAGATAGATCAATTACGTGTGATATTTTTGTGGTGATTGTAAGACACCGTTGTAAAAGGTTATGGGAAGGTTTTTTTGCGCTTAATAATGATGTTTATAGTGTTTCTTGTTCTGGGTTAGAACGAGAAGAAATGTTCAGAAAGCCGCTCGTTACCTACCCTGACCACCTTCCCCGACCTTTATCTCGATCCTCCTAATCCCGTCTCTCTTTCTCTGTCTCTTTCCCTATCGCCTTGTACTGATTTTCCCTCCCCTGCGGCCCTGCCGATCCTCCGCTAACTTCTTTCTGTTAAGTCATTGTTGGATGTTCCATGGACTAAAGTAGATGGCTCGATGACAGGCTCCTTTTTCCGTGTAGCGGTATTTCAGACAACTACCCCTATGGTCCACTTGAAGTGTATTAAAAAAAAAAGCAAAGTTGGATAAAAAACAGGAGGTTCAATAAAATTGACAGTTATTAAGAAAGTGAGTCGAGATTCTACATATCTGCGAGTAGGTAATTGTGGGATTAGGACTGGGTGATTGCAACTTAGGGTCGAGCATCTTAAAGATTAATCTAGGGTTAAGGAAAAATAGTATTAAGGAAAAATTGATTAAAAATGGTTGATTAGTAGTTTATGTTGCTCTGATTTGTGGTTGTACTTATATTGTTGTTGGTGGAAGGGGAATTTTTACTGAGAAATAGATAGTAATATGTTCATTAAGAAATGTTTATAACAGATGGTATTGTTCTGTTAAGGGATAATTATTATAGAATAAAAATTTGATAATACAGGGTGTTGTATTTGAAAATGAGGGGGTAAAAGATAAGGTGAGTTACAAGGAGTATTCTGGAAGAAGGTAAGGAGGTTTGAAAGTTGTGATTTTATATGGAAGATAGTCTATCCACTGAGTATATAGGGGAAGATGGTATAATCGACTAATCTCTATCTGGTGTAGGACTAATACCACGGTGTATTGCGGGTGGTTTTGGATAGTTATGTACGTGTTTTTCTGCTAGTAATAGTATGTTAAATGGACATGTAATATTTAGATTAGGTGGTACTCGCTGGATTGGGATGTTATGATTATCGGTTGCAAAAATGGATGGTTATTCTTATTAATTTATTAGAGAGAATAGTATTATAGTTATTGAAGGAGATTGCGGTTCCCAACCCAGTCACATCCTATTGAACCAAACCTTTTATTTTCATCTAGGCCACATGTGTCTTAGCCCAGGAACGTGTTGGGCCTCCCCAGTTGCCCACTATAAACCGGAGTACACTCGGGAGGGTAGCCCCTCATGTGTCAGTATCTGCGTCACCATCTGCTCACCAGGCCATCGAGTTGGATCTTCAATCACTCAATTACTGTGTAAACCCCACAATGACTTGCACAGTGGGGTCATTTACGAGGGCCCGATTTGCGGTTTCCCAACGTGTTCCCGCGAATATTTCCAATTGGCCCGATTTCCCCCTGAATTGGGCGCATGTGATCGGATTGTGTCACATCGTCGCTGGCATGCAAGCGTACGGTAATCGGGTGGGCGTGGCCCGAACAAAACCGACGGCTGACTGTTACGCTGACCACGTGACTGTCCCTTCTAAGGGACTCATCCTCCGCGCAACCGTGGCTAGTCCGCACCGCGGAGCAACCTGGTGGTACCCCGTCCCGCTTTGCGGCGGCCTCTGGTTAAGAACAGGTCCAAAAACTTAGATTCCGTTTCTAGGTGTCAGCGAAGTGCCACCTCCCTTCGTGGTCCAAGGATCCACTGACACCTGCACCCTTACGGCTTCCATTGCCATCTAGTTAGAGAATTTGCCTTCCACTGTATATCCGAAGTAGGGTCCTTCTTTGGCTGCGGTCCAACTCTAGAGCTCTACACACACACTAGGTCTTAGCCGAGGGGGAAATGGTAATATCATTGCTGACTATGAATTTGATTTATTAGGAAAGGTGATAGAGATTTCATTACTCCATGTCATGTATATGTGTCAGATATTATTAGAATCTTCAAAAGTGATAGCAAAACCGACCCTGATGATCTAAGCACATGTCAGCACACAGCATCGAATAGCACAGGGGATCATGAAGTGTCTGCGCATCTAGAGCCTGCCCAGTTTGACACCACCATCACTAGTGAAAGCAATAAAATTGCAAAGTAAGGGGTTTAAAATAATCTTTGTTTAAAAACAACACTAGGGGGTTAACATTGAGAATGTTCTTTTATATGAAACCCTTTCCCGAACCTTGACGTAGACACAATCTTTGCGATCCCGGCATTGCGGTGCTGGATCCTGCAGTAACAATCGAGATCACGACTAACACGATCCCGGCTGTTTAACCTATAGCCGCCACGTCAAAGTGACTGCGGCGTCCAATAGTGCACCGCCTGACATTGGGACACTTTCTGCAGTTTACGAAGGTGCCAATCGTTGCCAGGTCAACCTGATGTCCGATAAGGACCCCAGGGCGTTGCCTATAGTATCAGCCTTCTATGATCGTGCTTAATACATAGGCTGATTAAGAGTAATATGCTGCAATACACTTAGATTGCGTATATTATCGAATGAACAAGTACATCAATGATTTTTTCATATCCCACCCCTGGTGACAAAACAGTAAAGAAAAACCAACAAAAAAACATTGCAATTAACAAAACCCTATTAAAAAAAAGCATAAAAGTCCCCTGACGTGAAAGATCAACCAAAAAAACAAACATATTGTTGTATCACCATTTCCGTAACACCGTACAATAAATAGTAAAAACCTGACCCCATACAGTGAACAACGCAAAAAACCGCACAAAAATGATGATTTTCTCAAATATTTGTTCTAAGAATCTGCAAAACAAAATTAACCATAAAAAAAAAAAACATATAAATGGGGGATCGCCGTAACAGTGATCGACCCCTATACAAGAAATAACTCATTATTGTTTAGGGGGAAAAAAATAAGTGCAAAAACCATAAACAGAATTAATGTTTTTTTTAACCACCACCGTAGTGAGTTGATTAAATCTTATTATTCGCCATTGAGCCCGAAATGATACATAAAAAAGTTGATCAGTCATTCCCCACAAACAAAATAAAAATCCCCCACATGTCCAAATTACAAAAAAAATATAAACATTTTATAGCCTGTAAGTGTGCATTGCAGATCTGCTCTTAAATGGCTCGTTCTGTTCATGCCGGCCGTGGTCCCGTACATCATTCACCCCACCATATGGGGCAACCTCATACTCCTGAGCGACATTGGGGGGTATAAAAAGTTGTGGAGTTTTTTGTCCGTTAATACTTTGTGAAGGTTTCATTTTTTGGCCAAAATTATGTATTGTCTAAAAAAAAAAAAAACTGACCGCTTGTAATAATCCTCCATCTTATTTTCCCCCTTGTGAAACATCTACAAAGTGTTACCACACTTCTTAAGGAAACCTACCATGTCAATCGCGTAGTAAGCTGTACTACCGAGCTCAGCTCAGGGTGTCTGGTGCCAGGTGCTAGTTTCGTTAGTGTTATAAAACCGCGTTTTTAAAAACCTTTTTAAAAACTTATAGCAAAACTGCTTCGGGGCTGCGGTGCCACGATCGTGCGGCCACCTACTAGGAATTCCGCGGCGTTGCGCGCTCACGGTTGCGCGAGCGCCGAAGCGGCTTCGCTATAAGTTTAAAAAGTGGTTAAAAAAACCGCGTTTTATAACACTAACAAAACTAATCACGTCCACCCAGCTCATCTGAGCTGGTGCTCGGTGTTTACAGCTTACACGCCGATCTGACAAGGCTGTTTTCCTTTCAAGGGACCTTCGGCTGCGCGGCCGGAACTACTCGGCATGCGCAGTACCGGGGGACTCGGACCTCGCAGCGACCAGGAGCTGCGCGCCGAAGATTTCCTGGTAGGCGGAGTAACGCGGCTACTTGGGCGTGGGACGTAGCCGCACTATTAGCCTAATGTCCCGACAAGGCTTTTGTAAATGACACCCTGAGGAACTGAAGGAGTAGCCCAAAAAGGCTATCCTCACGGCCCAATCCATCCACCCTACTACCTTATAGGGAGAATCGGGGGTGAGTAGGTTCCCTTAAATTTATGTTCAATCCTTTGCGGGTGGGCAAGTTTTCGAAAATTGGGTATACATTACGGGTGTTACTGCTTTTTAGCCTCTCAAAGTCACTTAAAGCTGAGCAGGTGCCTCAAAATAAGGATTTCAGCGATTTTCAGAAAAATTGCACCCAAAACTCTGGATGTCCTAACAACCTAGAAAAGAGAGAGGAGGCATAAAACCCTGAACCGACATTCGGGAAATGTTAGCTGTAAAGTTACTGGGGTGCTATGACTATCTGCCTGAAAAGCAGAACATTTTGAACTTTGAAAATGAATAATTTTTAGAAAATTTCCTTTTTTTATCATAACTAAACATAAAATATCATCAAAATGTTTCTATTACTTTGATACAATGAATTGCCTAAACCCAACAGGGGGCCATAGGTTGAAGAGAAAACAATCTCAAAATCCCCCGGGATATGTTAAGCCGTTACAAAGGTAAACTCCGATATGAATACAAAAAAAAAATGGGACCAGCTCTGACACAATGAGGTCATGTAAATGGTCTACAAGGTCAATGCAGTAAAGTATAGCTTAAACCACAAGAAGAAGAAGAACAGCCAATGACCAAGACAATAACCTCTTTATATCATATATCAACACAAAAAACACACACACACACAAAAATATAGCAATAAACAACCATTAAACAAAGTTTGCACAAATCGCGGACATAATCTACGCACCTGAAAACCCGACATGTGATGTGGTTAGTGATCCTGGTACGCATCCAGCTCCCCCTTGAGACTAAGCCTGATGTAACACAAAAGAGACAACAATATTATCCTATAGGGATTAACATTGGGCTATGAAAATGCTGGACAATTATAATGTAATCAGATTGCCAAAAATGTCACAAACAAGGGGGGTACTTTTTGTATAAGCAGAAGTATGCAGGCAAAAGTCAATAAATAGATGGTACCCACACTGCTGCGCACCCTAAATCAGAATAAGAAAGTATTACCTGTGCGGCCAACATACCCACACAAGAGGAGCTGGATGACCCAACCCCACCCGTCCACCACCTGCTTTGGCTTCCTCAGGGTTATCTGTATGGTGTGGTGCGTCCATTTATAAAGGAAGATCCATGTGTTTGGTGTGAGCTAAATTACTCAGCATCAATCCTCAATGTGGTCAACATAGAATGTGTCCCGTGTTCTCATGTGTGCAAACAGAGAATGTGTCCCCGTTTCTCAATGTGGTGTCAACATAAACTGTGTCCCCGGGTTCTCAATGTGGTGCAACAGAGAAATTTGTCCCCGGGTTCTCAATGTGGTGCAACAGAGAAAGGTGTCCCCGGGTTCTCAAGAGTAATAAGCCCAGAACTGGGTACACTAGTGGACGCACAAAACGGGGATGGCAAAAAACACTACAATGGGCGAATAATAGATTACAAAAGTGGTATCCTATAAAATGTGCAGATCAACTGTATAAAAAAAAGCACAAATTGTATAGAGTTACAGGAACATTACATGCCAAAAAGGGGGAATTTACATCGACAAGGTTTACAGTGAAACTAGTGTAAGTAACAATTAAAAATAGTGTATGTGACACCATATTGTATAAAAAAGGAAATAAATGAATATTAAATAGTGAACTAACCTGTGGCATGTATATAGCTTAAAATACTAAAAAAAGAAACATTAATCTATCACCCCACCAACTACACCACCTACCTACTCTCATTGGCCCTGCATCATACATTCAACCAAACACCACTATACGAATGAATCTTCATATTAAGATAACAACATTGGGGAATCATTTAAACTAAGGGCCCGATTCCGCGGTTTTCTCGACGTGTTACCCAGATTTCGATTTGCTCCGCACGCCGATTTTCCCTGAATTGCCCCGGGATTTTGGCGCACACGATCTGATTGTGGGCACTCGGCGTCGGCATGCACGTGACGGAATCGGGGGGTGTGGACGAACGAAAACCGACGGATTCCCCCCAAGAAAACCGCCTCATTTAAAAACAAACGTGCCTCGAAATTGCACTTACCTTCAAATCAATCCCGTTGGATTCCGTGCTTTCCGATGCTCTTCAGTGCAGCCGCGACTCTGTTGTAACTTGGAGGAACTGCCCAGTGAATCCCAGCCGACACTCTAATCCGCGCAGAGACGCGCCCTGGATCGCAAATGGCCGAGTAAGTAAATCTGCCCCATTTATTGAGTGATTAGATGATGTCAATATAAACTAATGAGTGGTTTCATTGACTACGTGCCCTAAGTGCAATGCAACAATTTAAATGCTAAATTGTACTACAGTTAAGTAAAATGGATGGATGGGGGCGAATAGTCCAATTCATGTAGGATACCCACCCATGGTATGATGCTCTAGGGATCAACCGGAATATTAAAAGGGGACGAGACATCAGACATATCAAATAAAGATCGTATGGATACTATAGATATATGGTAGCAATTGAAAAGCGTCGATCTGAGTCCAGAGTGCCACGGAGGGCCAGCCGGAGAGGGAGAGAGGTCCACAAAAGAACGACTATGGTGGTCTTGAGCAGTAATCCTGTGGATCCGTGGTACGAAGCCAAACTGATGGATAATCCATTTTCTTGATGTCTGGTTCAGGAATGTATCAATAGGTGGGAGTAGCAGAAATTTTGGAGGAAGCTAAGATGGCCTCCTCTTGTGTGTATGATTTTAGGTAGTGCGCAGTGTGGTACTATCTATTTATTGACTTTGCATGTGTACTCTCATGCTCTATAAACAAAAAATCACCCCCCTTTTTGTGACTTTTTTGCAATGCGCTTACATTATATATCGGTACCGCATTTTCCCTGGACCCAATGTGTAGGCCCTTATAGAGATAATTGTTGTATCTTCTTTTTGATATTACATAAGCTTTGTCTCCAGGGGGAGCTGCGTTCCCAGTATCACTAACACTATCACTGGTTGGGTTGTCCTGTGGTAGATTGTCTGTGATTGTTCACATTTTTTTTACTGTTTTTATTCTCTTTGCCTTCCACTGCTATATCAGAGAAGGTAGGTCTATCTTGGCTGCAGTTCTCACCCCCCCTCCTCATTATCTGCAGCAGCTGCATTTCTATCTGATTATGGGTATGTTTGTATGTATGTGTAAACTGTGCATGATGTGTGTCTGTGTGTTATATGCAAGTGGTAGTATATGTGTATTCTAGTGTATGGTGTGTGTTTATGCATGAGATAAATTGATCACACGCATAAACACACATCATAAATACACATATAGTACCACCAGATACACTTGCAACACCCCTGCCAATGTATAAGCACACCATTCCTACGGACCACTCTGTGACCACTCCAGTAACCAGAATCCGATGTTAATCGAGTTTGGCTGTGTTTATGTGTAATATCCTGCACAAAAAAAAATTTCTCAATTTTGCCACTAATCTTCTGGCGTCAATAACTTTTTCATACAGCTTCCATGCAACAGAAATGTGGTGGCGGGTTGTCGGACAATCCGACTAAATCGTACTGAGTGCGGAATTTAAGTTTCAAATTGTGTCACAAGATCAAGCACTTACATGCACCAGGAAGAAAAAGGTGAACTCCTGCGGACCTGAGTGGGGAAGCGACACATGCAGGATATACACTCACTGGCCACTTTATTAGGTACACCTGTCCAACTGCTCATTAACGCTTAATTTCTAATCAGCCAATCACATGGCGGCAACTCAGTCTATTTAGACATGGTCAAGACAATCTCCTGCAGTTCAAACTGAGCATCAGTATGGGGAAGAAAGGTGATTTGAGTGCCTTTGAACGTGGCATGGTTGTTGGTGCCAGAAAGGCTGGTCTGAGTATTTCAGAAACTGCTGATCTACTGAGATTTTCACGCACAACCATCTCTAGGGTTTACAGAAAATGGTCCGAAAAAGAAAAAACATCCAGTGAGCGGCAGTTCTGTGGGCGGAAATGCCTTGTTGACGCCAGAGGTCAGAGGAGAATGGGCAGACTGGTTCAAGCTGATAGAAAGGCAATAGTGACTCAAATCGCCACCCATTACAACCAAGGTAGGCAGAAGAGCATCTCTGAACACATAGTACGTCGAACTTTGAGGCAGATGGGCTACAGCAGCAGAAGACCACACCGGGTGCCACTCCTTTCAGCTAAGAATAGGAAACTGAGGCTACAATTTGCACAAGCTCATGGAAATTTGGACAGTAGAAGATTGGAAAAACGTTGCCTGGTCTGATGAGTCTCGATTTCTGCTGCGACATTCGAATGGTAGGGTCAGAATTTGGCGTCAACAACATGAAAGCATGGATCCATCCTGCCTTGTATCAGCGGGTCAGGCTGGTGGTGGTGGTGTCATGGTGTCTTTGGGCCCCTTGGTACAACACCACAGCCTACCTGAGTATTGTTGCTGCCCATGTCCATCCCTTTATGAGCACAATGTACCCTGTAACATCTGATGGCTACTTTCAGAAGGATAATGCACCAGGTCATAAAGCTGGAATCATCTCAGACTGGTTTCTTGAACATGACAATGAGGTCACTGGACACAAATGGCCTCCACAGTCACCAGATCTCAATCCAATAGAGCATCTTTGGGATGTGGTGGAACGGGAGATTCGCATCATGGATGTGCAGCCGACAAATCTGCGGCAACTGTGTGATGCCATCATGTCACTATGGAGCAAAATCTCTGAGGAGCTTCCAGCACCTTGTTGTATCTATGCCACGAAGAATTGAGGCAGTTCTGAAGGCAAAAGGGGGTCCAACCCGTTACTAGCATGGTGTACCTAATAAAGTGGCCGGTGAGTGTAGGTCGGACAATGCAATTTCTGTGAACTCCTCAGACCGGGTAAGTTCATGTGCCCCATTGTGTTTATGATTTTTACTGTTTATTTATATTTATATGCCTTCTAGGGAAATGGGAGTCATTAGAATTTTTTGTAATATAATTGAAAAATAATAATTTATACTATTTTTCAAATCCCCTAGGATACTTTAACTACTGTTAAAGTGTGGCTGTTGACTACCGTGGGGCTGGTGCTGTGGCTACTGGCTCCTGTCGATGGCCATGCCTTTTGGCTTCTGTGTGGGGGCACTGGGACTAAATTGGCTACTGTATAGGGGCACCGTTACTATATTGGCAACTGTGAGGGGAATGTTACTATATTTGTTACTGTGGGGACATAATAGTGATCTGTAGAGTAACAACTGAACAGAGGATAGATAGAGGAGATGATGATGAAGTGAGCAACCTAAAGTTTATGGGGCACATTTACTTACCCAACCCGTCGCGATCTCCGAGGTGCATTGTTCAACGAGGATTCGGAGCTGCCACGATTCTCTAAGATCATGCGTCCAATTTCCTGCATGTGTCGCTTCCCCAGTCAGGTCTGCCGGAGTTCACCATCTTCTTCCCGGTGCATGTAAGTGCATGGCTTGCGACACCATTTTGAATGTTAAATCCCGCGTCCTAATCCGTTGGAGTGTCCATAGGCCCGCACCCCAATTTGTGGCATGAAAGTAGGCGCATTTGCAAGGAGGGGCACAAGTCAGAGAGCACTAGAGTTTGAGGCACTCTGTCCAGCAGTGTGTAGAGGAGACCTGCAAACTCTAGAGCTCTACACACACAATAAGGTCTTGATCCGAGTGGAAAGGGAATAGCAATGGTGACTAAGAATTTGATTCATTAGGTGAGGTGAGTAGAGATGTCATTAAATCCATGTCATGTATATGTGTCAGATATTAGTAGAATCTTCAAAAGTGTAGCAAAACCTAGACCCTGATGATCTAAGCACATTGTCAGCACCACAGCATCTAATAGCACAGCTGGGATCCTGCAGTAACAATCGAGATTACGACTAACACAATCCCGGCTGTTTAACCCTATAGACGCCGCGGTCAAAGTGACTGCGGCGTCTATAGTGCACCGACATGACAATTGGGACCCTTCCTGCAGGGTACGAAGGTGCCATCGTTGCCAGGTCAACCCTGAGGTCCGATAAGGACCCCAGGGCTGCCTATAGTAGCAGCCTTCTAGGATCGTGCTGAATGCATAGGCTGACTATGTAATATGCTGCAATACATTAGTATTCCAGTATATTACAATGAATCAAATGATCACTTGTTCATGTCCCACCCTGGGGCAAAATAAAACAGTAAAGAAAAAACAAAAAAAAAAAAAAACAGTGCAATTAAAAAAAACCCTATTAAAAAAAAAAAGAATAAAAGTCCCCTGAAGTCCCGTCCCATGCAATAATCAAATAAAACATAAAAAAGTGAAAAAATCACCAAAAAAAACACGACATATTGGGTATCACCATGTCCGTAACAACCCGTACAATAAAATAAAAATGTCACTGAACAACGCAAAAAACGCACAAAAATGATGAAATTCTCAAAAAATTTGTTCTAGAATCTGCAAAACAAGTTAACCATAAAAAAGCCATATAAATGGGGGATCGCCGTAACAGTATGACCCATAGATAAAGATAACACAATATTTTATGGAAAAAAAATGCTAAAAACCATAAACAAGAATTAATGATTTTTTTTAACCACCACCTTAGTGAGCGAGTAATAAAAATCTGATTATCGCTATCGGAAATTAAGTGGATCTCATCCACAGAAAAAAAAATCCCCCACATGTCCAAATTACAAAGAAATAAACATTTTATAGCCTGTAAGATGTGACATTGCAGATCTGCTCTGAATGGCTAGTTCGTCTATGCCCGGCCGTGAGCCCATACAGCAGTCACCACCACATATGGGGCATCCTTAGACTTGGGAGACATTGGGTATAAAACTTTGTGGAGTTTTTTGTCATTAATACTTTGTGAAGGTTTCATTTTTGGCAAAATTAATGTATTGTCTAAAAAAAAAAAATGACAGTTTGTAAATTAATCCTCCATCTTATTTTAACCCTTGTGAAACATCTAAAGGGTTAACACACTTCTTAAAGTTGATTTTTCAGACATTGCAGGGTGCAGTTTCTAAAATGGTATAATTTTAAGGGGTTTTACTGCTGTTTAGGCCTCTCAAGTCACTTAAAGCTGAGCAGGTGCCTCAAAATAGGGGTTCAGGATTTTCAGAAAAATTGCACCCAAAACTCTGGATGTCCTAACAACCTAGAAAAGAGAGAGGAGGCATAAAACCCTGAGCCGATATACAGCAGAACATTCGGAAATGTAGCTGTAAAGTTACTGGGGTGCTATCACTATATTGCCTGAAAAGCAGAACATTTTGAACTTTGAAAATGAATAATTTTTAGAAAATTTCCTTTTTTATCATAACTAACATAAAAGAATCATCAAAATGTTTCTATTACTGAAACATTGAGTGCAGAAAACAATCTCAAATCCCCGGGATAGTTATAGCGTTACAAAAGGTAGAACCTCCTATAATGGAATACAAAAAAAAATGGGACCAGCCTGCACAAAATGAGGTCAGGTAAAGGGTCTAAAGGTCAATGCATTTAAAGATAGCTTAAACCACAAGAAGAAGAAAGGATACATGCCAAGTGACCAAGACAATACATTCTTTATTCATATATCAAAAAACACCCAACACAAAAAGGAGAATAAAAACCATAAAAAAAATGTGAACATACACAGATAATCTAACAAAAAACCCGACATTGATAGTGTTAGTGATCCTGGACCAGCAGCTCCCCCTGAAGACTAAAGCCTTATGTAACACAAAAAGATAAACAATATTATCCTATAAGGCAGTGATGGCGAACTTTTAGAGACCAAGTGCCAAACCAAAAACGAACCACTTATTTACCTGATGTGCCAAAGTGCCATTTAAGCAGTAACTTATGCTACCTGTTCTTCACTTCTTCATTTATTCAGCCCCTGATGCCACCATATACAGTTGAAACAAGTGGGCAAATTCATTAGCATCTCTCCAGGGTCTCTCTGTTTAGAGAATGGTGGGTCCAGCATGAGGACCTCCAAGATAATGCAGTCTGTCCACACTTCTCACTTTTCAAGCAGTTCCAACAGTCAATGAGTGTCGTGTAAATAGTGCTGTGCGCAGCATCTCATAAGTTGCCTGGGACTGCAGGAAGATTTAATGGATTTGTTCCTATTGGTGACTCGTCCTGGGCTGATGGCCTGAGTGCCCACAGAAAGACGTCTGAGTGCCACCTCTGGCACCAGTGCATAGGTTTCGCATCACTGCTATAAGGGATTACACATTGACTAGGGAGAATGCGGTAACATATATAATGTAAGCGGATTGCAAAAAGTCACAAAAAAAAGGGGGGTATTTTGTATAGAGATGAGAGTATGCAAGAAAAGTAAATAAATAGATTGGTACCACACTGCGCACCTAAATCAAGAGATGGACAGATTACCTGTGCGGCAAACATACACACAAGAGGGAGCTGGGGATGGCCGCCTCAGACGTATCACCACCTGCTGTGGCTTCCTCAGGGGTATCTGTATGGTGTGGTGCGTCCATTTATAAAGGAAGATCCCATGTGTTGGTAGTGAGCTAAATTAGCTCACTTCCAGCACTCAAGTACTCAATGTGGGTGCAACAGAGAAATGTGGTCCCGTGTTCTCAATGTGGTGCAACAGAGAAAGTGTCCCGTGTTCTCAATGTGGTGGCACAAGAAATGTTCCCGTGTTCTCAATGTGGCGCAACAGAGAAACGTGTCCCCGTGTTCTCAATGTGGCGCAACAGAGAAACGTGTCCCCGTGTTCTAAATGTGGCGCAACAGAGAAACGTGTCCCCGTGTTCTAAATGTGGCGCAACAGAGAAACGTGTCCCGTGTTTAAAGAGTAAATAAGCCCAGAACTGGTACACTAAATGCACGCACAAAACAGGGGATGGCATAAAAACCACATTGCAAATAAATAGATTACAAAAGTGCTATCTAATAAAATGTTCAGATCATATGTATAAAAAAGGCACAAAATTGTTAGAGTATACATGAGAAACATCTACATCAAAAAAGGGGGGAATGTACATGAAAGGTTGTACAGTGAAAATAGTGTAAGTAACAATATAAAATCGTGTATGTGACACATATTGTATAAAAAAGAAATAAATGAATATTAAATAGTGAACTAACCTATAGCATGTAATATACCTTATATACTCGAGCATAAGCCTAGTTTTTCAGCACAAAAAAATTTGCTGAAAACCCAAACTCGGCTTATACTCGAGTAAAAAATATATAGGTTTTAACAGGTTTTTGTGGTAAAATTAGGGGCCTCGGCTTATACTCGAGTATATACGGTACTTAAAATACTATAGAACATATAATCTATCACCCACCAATCAAACATACATTACATATCATGGGCCCATGCACATTTACATTCAACCAAACAACCACCATATGCAGAAGTAATGACTATAGAGATAAACAACATGGGGATCATTTTATAGGGCCCGATTCGCGGTTTCCCGAACGTGTTACCCGAATATTTCGATTTGCCGCCGAGTTTCCCTGAATTGCCGGGTTTGACGCCACGATCGGATTGTGGCACATCGGCGCACGGCATGCACGCGACGGAAATTGGGGGGTGGCCAACGCAACCCGACGGATTCAGAAAAAGCAGCCGCCGCATTTAAAAAAAAAAAAGTACTTCGAAAATTGCACTTACCTTCACTCAGCCCGGCTCCGTGTAATCCAGTGCGTTCTGATGCTCTCCAGCGCAGCAGCGACACCTGGTGGACGTTGGAGGAACTACCTTTTTTTTTTTTCTTTTTTTAAGAAAATTTTTATTAATACAACTCACAAATACATAATCTCTAACCACTTAACATATTTAAATCCCAATAATACCAGATAAATAAAAATTCCATATACCAACAGATTAAAGTACAACCACAAACATCCTATACTTTTTACCAAAACACAGAGTATTAATTCCACCTCTTTCCTTGCACCAGTGTGGTTAACCGGAAGTAATATTATATTATATCTCCCAAATTACTTTAAACAGAATACATTAGTGTCTGGATTTCAATAAACCAACCTTTTAATTAATCACCTGGAGCAACTACCTTAGTGAATCCCGGCCGGACCCGAATCCATCACAGAGAACGCACCGCTGGATCGCGAATGGACCGGGTAAGTAAATCTGCCCCATTATGTGTGATTTGATGATGTCAATATAAACTAAGTGAGTGGTTTGCATGGAATACGGCCCATAAAGTGCCAAGTGCAACAATTAAATGCAAAATTTTGTACTACAGTGAAGTAAAATGGATGGATGGGGGCGAAATAGTCAATGCCAGGTAGGATACCCACCCATGGAATGATGCTCATAGGGATCAACGGAATATAAAATGCGGACGAGACATTCAAGAACATTATTCAAATCAAAGATATATATGGATACTTATAGTATATACGGTATCAATAAAAAGGTATATCTGAGTCCAGAGTGCGCAACGAGATACAATAGGACATGGAAGGGAGGGGCCAGCAGGAGAGGGAGAGAGTCCACAAAAGAACGACTATGGTGGTCGTGAGCAAGTAGAGCCTGGTGGATTCCGTGGTAAACGAAGCAAACTGATGGGATGAATCATTTCTGGGATGGCTGTTCAGGAATGTATCAAATAGGTGGGGTCCAGAAGAATTTTGGAGGCATCTAAAGGAATCTAAGAATGAGTTCCTCTTGTGTGTATGTTGCCGCAAGGTAATACTTGCTTATCTTGTTAGGTGCGCAGTGTGGTACTATCTATTATTAACTTTTTCTTGATACTCTAATGCTCTATACAAACAAAAATACCCCCTTTTTGTGACTTTTTTGCAATCCGCTCACATTATATATGGTAACGCAATTTCCCTAGCCCAATGTGTAATCCCTTATAGGATAATATTGTTGTATCTCTTTTTGTGTTATAAGGCTTTAGTCTCCAGGGGGAGCTGCTGGTCCAGGATCACAACACTATCACATGTGGGTTTTCCTGTGGTAGATTATTCTGTGATTGTTCACATTTTTTTTATGGTTTTTTCTCTCTTTTTGTGTTGGTGTTTTTTTGATAATGAATAAAGAATGTATTGTCTTGGTCACTTGGCATGATCCTTTCTCTCTTGTGTGGTTGACTTCCTATAATGACAACAGGCAGATAGATTTAAAATCAGGCCTGTCCTAAAGGTATAAAATGGCTGGACCTGAAGGGTTAATAACCTTTTTGTATTTATTGTTTAGTAAATGGGCTTCCTATGTCTATATAGAATCATACAATTAATTAAATAATTTTAGGTACAAAAAGGTTGATATAAAGAGAAACTGCCATGCACATCAACCCACTCAAAATAAATACTTCATTAAAAACCCTTAAAAAAAAACCCTCTTGCCTTATCCTAATGGTTCCCTCATAGCTGCAATATTAAAAAATCGTATGTAAACTTATATGTAACTCACCTGATGTGAGTGCATGAGATTGATGGGGTCTATGTAGATTAGTGATGGTCATTCGCGAATGAGCGGCTCCCTCCAGTGAGAAATACCGATGGCTCACTAAGCACACCCCAACATAAACTACAAGACTAAACAGCTCCCTTTAGGCCCCTTCCACACTGCCGTTTTTCATGCGCGAGTTCTGCGCGTGCATTTGACGCCGCAGAAACTTGCATTGCACTCTGTCCCAGTGTATTCAATGGGTCTTTCTTCATTAGCGTTGGTTTTCACGCGCGTGCTTGCGTTTGTTTTCACGCGCGTCAAAATGGCAGCATGCTCTACTTTGGTGTCACGCGCGTTTTTCGCCCCATTCAAGTCTATGGAAGATGCATCAAGAACGCATTGCACTCGCAATCATTGCAAGTGCAATGCGAGTGCAATGCGTTTTAAACGTAAGGGTTGCTAGGTGACAGAATAACAGTATCCCTGATCGCGAACGTCATTTAATTAAAAAAAAACAATGAAGAACAGTGAAGAATAGAATAAAAACAGTGAACACAGGATCATTTAAGAGAAAACACAGTGAGAAAACAGTGCAGAATAGATACCGATGTTCGGCACATCTGCTTACGTCGGGGATACGCGCGGAACGGTGCGAATAAAATAGATGTGAGAACAATATATAGTGGTGTGAAGAAGAAATTGCAGATGTATTTAAACATCTGCAAGTGTTCTCAAACACATATATATTGTTCTTCACATGCTATTTTGGGCGCAACGTTCCGCATATCACCCAACAAGTAAGCGATTGCCGAACATCTGTAATCTATTCTGCACTGTGTTTGCACGGGGTTTTTCTCTTAACCCCTTAGCGCTCTGCACAGTAGCTGTCCCGCGATTAGCGTCAGCGCAGTACAGCTACTGCGCAGAGCCGATGCCGGTTCAGCGCTGATAAGCAGCCGAACCGGCAATCCGTCTCAGCCGGGGATTTCAGCGGTAATACCGCTGACATCCCGGCGTCTAACACCGCGGTCGGAGTGGGTCCGATGCGGGTGTTTAACCCGTTTAAATGCCGCGTCAATGCGACCGCGGCAATTGAAACCTGCCTTCTGGGGGTCTTTACCCCACGATCGGGGCACCCCCGCACCGTTTCGGGGGGGGCCGATCGCTGTTTTGGCTCCTTGGGGTCCGATCGGGACCCCCAGAAAAGCCTGGAGGGTTTACCTTTAAGATGCGTCTGTGACGTCATCTCAAGGCAAAGTGTCAACCATGCATCTGCATAGGCTGGCACTGATAATACCTGCAATACATTGTATGCAGGATATTATCAAGAACAAGCAATCAGAGATTGCTGTTCAATCCCATGGTGGATCATGTAAAAATGTACAAAATAAGTTTTTCATAAAAAATTACTTTATAAAACTCACTAAAATGCCCATAAGCCAAAACATATAAAGAGTACTATAAACGCTCAAAAAGTCTAAATCCATAACACAAACCCCATCATTATAGTATCACCGCGCCGTACAATCCATAGAATAAAACTAAATAAACTATTGACCCATTGAGGAACGCCGTAAAAAAAACCGCCAAAAACCCGCCAAAAATTATGATTTTACCTGATTATATCCCACTAAAAATTGCAATAAAAAGTGATCAACAAAACATATGTACTCCAGAATGATATTGTTGTAAAGAACAAAAATGTCCCGCAAAAAACAAGCCATCAACACGCTCTGTCGCAAAAACGTAACAATGTTATGCACTTGGAAGACGGGATGCAAAAATGATAGATTTTTCCCCACATTAGGGTTTTATTGCAAATTTAGTAAAACAAAAGAAAAATATTAATGTCTGGTATCCAGTATGGTATGGACCCATGAATAAAGATAACATGATTATGTAGGTATACGGTGAACACGAAAAAAAAAAAAGTAAAAAATCCAGTACAGAATTGATGCTTTTCTACTCATGACCTCAAAAAAAGTTCCAAAATTTTCAACAATAGGTGATACCAGCCCCAAAATGGTAACACTGGAAAAAAGCATCTGTCCCGCAAAAAAAATGCCATCACATGGCCCAAATAAGGAAAGCGAAAATTTATAGCCTTAAAAGGGGGTTAACCAGAAAACTGCGGGTGCTCCTCCCTTCTGTGCCCCATAACACAGTAATGTCCACATGTGGGGGGTCGCTGCACTCAGGAGAAATTGTAGAACAAATTTTATGGTGAGTTTCTCTTTTAATTTGGAAATGTGTAAATTTAGGACTAAATGAATGTACAACCGACAAAATTTGACCATTCTAAATTTCACCGCCATTTTGATTCAATTACTATGAAGATGCTCAAGGGGTTAACAATCGTTTTAAATGCTGTTTCTGATAGCTGAGGGGTGCCGAATTGAAAAATGGGTGGTTATTAGGGGGTTTTGTTGCTAATATGTAAAATTTGATTTCAAACAGTATTATCCCCAAAATAGTCAATTCCGAATACGGAAAATCGCTATTCGATGTAGGCCGCGTGACGTCAAATAAATTATCCAAACATTTCAAAAATTATGGAAAAGTAAAGTAGACAAATGGGAAATGTTATTCTGCAGTTATTTAGATGGTAAATTTATCTGCCTGAAAACGCGGTTTTTGATTGAATTTCGAAAATGGCAAATTTTTCTAAAAATTCATCATTTTTTTTTTTTTTTGTAAATAACGCAAAACTATATCAGCCAAAATTTACCATAAAAGAAGTACAACATGTGGGAAAAAACAAACAAACAATATCCAGAATCGCTTTGATAAGTAAAAAGTGTTCAAAAGTGATTACCACAGGAAGAAGACACTGGTCACATTTCAAAAAAGTTGCGAGCCTTAACCTGAAAACAGGCTGCGTACTAAGGGTTAAATGATCCTGTGGTCAACTGTGTGCACTGTTTTTATTTATTCTCAATTGCTAACTTGTCGGGAGATAAATAAACGGGGGACAGTGAAGAATAGATCGCAGATGTTTGCAATTATCAGAAGACATTATTTTTCAATTAAATAACACATTTAAATCCCAAACCATGGTCCCTTGAAAATGCTCGAGTCTCCCATTGACTCGCGCGGGAAAACGCAAAAACGATAATTACCACCAAGGAAAAATGGAACAAAAACGCAGCCAAAAACGTCAGTTTTTCACGCATGCACCCTGACGTGAAATGCACGCTAGTGGTGGAGGGGCCTTACTTCACCTTCAGGTGCAGTAGGAAATTGTTTTACAAACTTGCTGGAATGTTGATAGGAGAGACAGACACTCAGCAGAAAGGTGGGGACAGAGAGAGCTGTGCTATGGAAGAGTCAACCTCCAGCTGCCTTCAGGAATTGTTTTTGGGAGTCACACGTTCTCTCATTCATGAGGGGGCTGGGTAAGCAGTGTCAGGGTCAGTGAGGAGGTGGGGGATACAGACTGTATACTGCAGCTCTCTGCCTCCATCACCTGGGACAAGGGAATCAATAAAAGCGGCTCTAATCCCATGGAACAGGTATAAAGAACATCTAACAAGTACTGGTGTGGCTACCACGGGGTTCCCCGATGACAGGTTCTCTTTAAATAGAATATTAACATAAGGTGCATTGTAAACACAGGAATAGTTTATTAGAGTAGGAAGCATTTTTTGTCGAACAACAGGATGGACTTCTCACTCCCCATTTAGAGAGCCTGTTAAAAATTTGAATCCCGCCCCCTTTTACCCAGTTATTTTCACATTTTTTGTATTGGGGCTATTTATGAGGGATACAGTATTGTAGGGTTCCTATCTTAAAGGGGTTGTACACCTGACCATGTTTTTTTCTGTTTATGCAGCTCAGGTATACAGAAATGATTGAAGCTTAGTTGAAATACCAGGCACTACCCAGGATCAGGAGAGGAGCGGTTTTTAGAAGAAAACAGACTTGTTTTTCAACCTCCTGACATCCCCTTTAAGTGTTCTACATAGGCCCTATTATCACAAATGGAGACCCTTATACGGTATAAATGCAGTTAACCCTTTCTTGCTAGTTACTATTCCACTCCACCCCACACCTCAGTTATATCCTTCCTTTGTCCCCTTTTGATTACAATGCACCCCCTCTTCAGATTACCAGCCCCCACCCGCAGTTTTTGCCTGTGTAAGGAGTGGTCATGTCACCTCCTGGCGCAAGGTGAAACGTGAAGCAGGGAGTTGGCAGCTCATTCACCATTGAGACTCCAACCAAAATTCATCACAGTCCCACTGCATCCAAAACATTTGGAAAGTACAGTATAAACAATGAAGTGTCAAATACCACTCCATTGTCCCACACATACAAATTACAGGCGGTCCCCTACTTAAGGACAGCGACTCAGACGACCCCTAGTTACAGACGGGACCCTCTGCCCCTCTGTATATAACTATAGTCCCAGCTGATGACAGCTGTAAAGTGTCTGTAATGAAGCTCACTTGAATAATCCTTGGTCCCATACAGCAAAAAAATTTCAATTCCAATTGTCACTGGGACAAAATTTTTTGGGGTCTGGATCTACATTTAAAACATTATACAGTTCCGACTTACATACAAATTCAATTAAGAACAAACCTTTGGAACCTACCTTGTACTAGCTTGGGGAATGCCTGTATTTAGTATGTCTAAGTGTTCATCCACTTGAGTATTTCTGTTAACAAGTAAGACAGGACACACTAGGGCAACGATGGCGAACCTTCAAGAGACCGCGTGCCCAAACTGCAACCCAAAACTTCCTACTCATCGCAAAGTGCAGTACAGCAATTAACCTGAAAAAAAGATGGTTTAGTTAAGAATCAATAATATTTTGTCTAACCCCTAGTGACACGGCGTGGAAAGGCTCTAGTGACCGGGGCATTTTTATAGATTTTTGTTTAGAGCCATAACTTTTTTACCTTAAAATTTTTTTGCAGTGTTTTTTCGGGATTTTTGTCAGACTGTGCACGTTCTCTAGGCTAAACTGCTTGCGCAGTCTCTTTTCAGAAGTGTCGCCGCCGTATTGTGTCATACGAGACGTTTGTTGTGGTCACAGCTGCGCTGCTTCCATGCTACACAAATTACGGGGCGTGCTGTTGAATGATCCGGACTGATTTGGGACCGAGCGCGTATTTAACTTGCAAATTGGTCGGACCAGTGCAGGGAAGTAGTTAAAGCGTCCATACCTTATGTCAAAGCAGCCCACTTCCTGAAAGTGACAGGTACACGGCCCCCTTTGATTTCAGAAGTACACGCCCTGGTTTAGTAATAGTCTATATTCTGAATAGGGTTTCTGTAATGAGGGTGAGGGTCTGATGTAATGTGTGGGTACCTGTATGTTGTGCAGAGTGAACCCCCCTTTTATATGATCTGTAGCAGATTCATATCATATTGGTATCAACATATTAATTTAATTTTATGTGATATTTATCTAATGCAGGAAGTATAAATTGAAACCCCCTATGATTCAGCCTATTTCCCTTTCTCCTTTTTTATAGGGTGCCCGGTAGTAATGTGTTGTATGGCATGTGTAATGGTGGGTGCAGAGTGAGCCCCCCCTTTATCTAATAGGATGTAATGTGTGGGTGCCTGGAGGCTGTGCAGAGTGAACCCCCTTTTTATTAATGCAGGTTCTTACTTCAATGTTAAATTTAAATGAAATTGTGTGTGATCTGACACTTTATATTAACTTGGGAACAAAGTAGTTAATATAACTTTAATTGTGCGTGTAAACATTAATAATGTTTCTAGCCATAGATAAAATGACAAAAATGAAAACAGACACCTCTAAAATGAATGTTTTTATTGAACAAAAAAATTTGATACAGCAAAGAATAATTAAAATGTATTAATTCCAGACAATTGCATTATCTGATAGAAAAAACAATATCTCAGATAAAAAGAAAATTACTAGTTTAACAGAGTTTGATATCACTAAAACTCTTAATATAAACAAAGTTAAATATTGAGCAAAAATGTACTACAGCAAAAGAATCAATAAAATTGTGTGTATTCGTCGAAGGTTTGGACAGGAGCCTGTGAGAGGCTCAATAAGTTTAGAAATCTAAGGGTCGCTCTGTCCGTATATTCTGTTGCTCAGCGATAAGATCACTCAGAACGACCAGGCCCCTCATGTAATTACATGTATGATGCAATATGATGTATCAGAAAGAAAAAAACAGAAGTAACGTGATGCTGAAGTGCTAAGTATGGGAAAATCTGTCAGGAAGACCTGACAGGATATACTTTTTACACACAAAACAGAAGTTTAACTACACTTACCCAATAGCTACATCAGATGTATAAGACTAGTGAAACAATCGCATTACAGAGTTAACCAGCGGTTTGTAATAAGGGGAGCCCCCTTTTCTTTAGGAGTAAACTTCCGTGTTATCCCCAATGGGGTGGATGAATAGACAGTCCTCTGCGGTAGTAGTGAATGATTCGGATGGGTCAATCAGCTGACATTTTATTTCTTTCCAGATTTCTCGCGTAGTTGAATTACCCACAAGTGTAGAGGGGATTTTTAGTTCAGCCATGCTTGCAGAAAGTGTCCCATCAGTAGGTCTTGTGTTTTTAGCAGGCTGTGATGAGTCTTCTTGGGATAGAGCTCTCAAAATGCTGCCCATGCGTATCTGGAAGGACAACAATTAACAGTTCAATATATATTTCAGGCCATTCAATTCCCCTGACTGTGGATACTTTACTTAATTAGGTTCTTTTAATAAAAGAGAATGTTTTGCCTGTTAACTTTGGTCAGAGCCCTACAAGTCACTATGTAGTAATTTAATATGCCAAAACCCCCGTAACTTTTTACTCAGCAAGTAGATTGTGACAGTATTTTCGTGTAGGGTGTTATGGTCCCTGTATTTCATTGCAACGGGAAGTTTCTATAGATCCATTCGTAAGTACCTACTTCATACAGATTTTTATTGATTGCGTATTTCTGTTCAGAAGTTTAATGAAGGTGTAAACGGCTCATGCAATTCTACATTCTATATAGATTCGCTGTATTTTCTGTAGATACGATCTGTGTATGTGAGAGGTGTTTAGTTTTGCAAACCAGACATTGTTTGGGTCTAAAGCGGGCTTACCCTCATATCTCTTGTAAGCTTTATTTCTGCGCTTCAGGGGATGGCAGTAATAGGGCGTCTTTTAAAATTTTCGGTCGTGTTCATTACATCTCTGCATCAGGTTTAGCGAATGCCAAGTTCAGATTTTCTTTAAAACACGTTAGCGACGATAGAACGATATAGATCGTCTTTCTCTCGCGCCCTCCGCATGTACTTCACGCAAAAAGAGATCTATATATCAATACATTGAAACTGTCACCATGTGTTTAACACAGGTGACAAGTCCGGGTCGACGCTGCAACGACGCGTATCGTCAGCGGACATCGGGCCAGGTGACTCTATCACAGCGTCCCTCCCGAACGATCACTGTGATGGTCAGGGGGATCCAGTGACAATCATGTTTTAAGAGGGAGGGAGAGCTGGTTCCCGGGTCTGATTCCGTCATATTTCGTGACAGAAGTGACAGGATCAGAGCCGTGAACCGAAGCTCTGTCCCTCAGTGTTGTGGAAAGTGCCCCCTCCAAACAAATACCCCACAAAACCCAATCAGACCCCCTCCTCACCCCTGTTCTTCATCTTTATTCAGTTGTGACAGACGGAGTGTCATTTTTTTTTTTTTGTTGTGATCAGGGATCAGCGAGTAGGGACATATAGACTGGATACAACAGCATATAAGTTACAATCGAAAGTTATACATATCTTACACTGACTCTCAGCCCCGTTTGTATCCTTCCTGGGCTGACATTTCAGTTACTGTTCTTGTTTTATCATAAAATTCAAATAAAAAAATAAAAAAATCCTAAAAAAAATATAGTTCTAGTTTATAGATTTAGTATCAAGTTTAGTACTGTAGTGGAACTATTACATATACTTAACAGGACCGTCAAGCGTTTGTATCCCTTCGGCGCTGACGTTTCAGTTAGTTGTTTGTTTCCAACCATAAAATAAAAAAAAACTATAAAAAAAATATAAAAAACAAAAAAAAGAACAAAAAAAAATAGTTCTAGCATGGCCAACGGGTGTAGTTGACGGATGAGCCTATTCTAATGTGTTCAGATTACGACCGCAAGTGATTGAAGAAACACTTTCTCCTCCTCTAGTGATGAGCCCCACAAAGCGCAGACATAGGCAGAGTGAAAGCAGCAGTCACCAGTGAGCCCCAAATATGGTTTTCTCTCCAAATTCCAGCCATTCAGTTCCAACGCCAGTAAAATATAATACAGATGGGTACAAGGAACTTGTTTAAAAAATGTCAACAGAGAATTTGGTAGACCTAAAGTTACACAGTACAAATCTTATGCGAACAATGTTTCTGGCCGTCCTACCCAACACTTATTATGCTAGAAGCCAGAGTTGGCACCCCACTAGTCCACAGAATTAAACAAAATTGGGGATTTTTCTTAATATGGGACTTGTTAAAAAGCATCAGCACCGGTCCATTCCAGTCCAGTGACGTTTTACCATAAACCACACAAAAGATTACAGGGCTGTAATGACAAGACCACGTTTTGAGGCGCTGTTAAAAAATTTCGCCATTGCTGGATAATAGTCATTGTCCTGCTGCTGGTGACCACGCCCAAGGACCGATTGTCAAATTAGGCCAGTAGAGCGACTCATTTTAATGAAATTTATGGAAGTTTACACCCCACAAAAAAATGTAAAGCCATCGACGAGGTCACTGTACTTTTTAGAAGTTAGGACTAAATTTCGAGCAATATTTGCCAAGCAAAAAAAGCTTGATACGGGATCAAAGTTTACAACTCCTGTGAAGAGTGAAAGCGGATAACAACCTACAATTCCGTAATTCTAGGAGGGAAAGGGACTCCCAGATCGGTGTCCACGGAGCCCCCCTGTCCTCAAACCACAAGCCGTAAAATTGTATGGGATCTTATTCCCCCTGATGGGTAACGGCGACAAAAACTTTACATAGATAAATTTCTATACAAGTGTCCCCTCTCTTTCAGTGCCTCTTGAAAACAGGAACAGGGCCTGGCGGAACAATAAGGAGGAACAAAGAGCCCTCCCAAAAAATTGTGGACCTAAATTGAGACGGGTGAAAGCAAGTACCTTGTGTCAGAGTAAACATCATGCCTGACACAAAATATAAGGACAAGAGAGATGTGTTGTGGCCTCACATCTATCCATTGCAGAGTACGCACCCCAGTCTCTGTTAGATGAAGCCAATGCCACATCCTCAAGCCAGTCTGCATACAGGAGTACCGCCAAACACAGGGAGGGATGATTTCTAGCCGATCAAATGCTTACAGCACTATAATGCGATTCGCAAGTCCAGCACTGTGGCATAAATGGACACTGAAACCTTTTGTGTACACATCATTGTTTAAATTCTTTATCATTTACCGCAAGACACCTCAACAAGTAACCATACCTGGCATATTCAAGAACAAGTAATTAAGCAATTCTGTTTCCCGAGGGGGGGGGGGAGGGGGGGGGGGGTGGGTGAAGAGGTCGAAGCACTACCCATAACTAGTCACGCCAGCAGATTGTGCCAGGACAAACATTTCCCATCTAGATCCCCCCCACCAGAAAAGAAAAGATGGCCATACAAAAAAATGCCGTGTGGTTACAAGAAGGAACACGCAAAGAACCGGTTATCAATGCTACCGTGCCAGAAGCCAGGGGTGTGCATAAAGACTGTTCCTCCGCGCTTACTACTATACTTGCCCTGGAATATTCATTTATTGTTATTTGTCATTTTTGGTTATTTTTTACATTATCCTGAACAAACAGCCCCAAAATGTTCATTGCATGTGGCCATTTACAAAGTGATATTTACGTAAAATTTTAAACACATTTCACTTTCATTATACCCTAATGAATACAGAAGGATCAAGTGTCTCCACAACATAGCAAATAGATTTGCTGGATTTAATTTTACTAGCGCCAAAAACTTTCATTATAACCCTAAATGAATAAATTCGGCTTTCTGGTGTTGCTTCATTCACATAAGGTTCACTTATGGGTGTGTACTTATTCTGTTAGCTCAAATCTAAAAGGGTGGAATGGGGCCTATAAGTCCACTATGCTTATCCTGGAAACCTTAAGGGGGGGATTTTGGTTTCCAAAACGGGGTCACTTGTTGCGGTTTAACGGTCCTCCATTCCCAAAAGTATTTGTAAATGAAAGGTTGTGACATCAAACTTTCAGGAAAATGTACTCACTCATAACCAACCGGTGCTCATGGCGCTCGGTTCTGTTGCCCGTCTATATGCCCTAACAAGCAGTTTAACACCACACATGTGGGGTATTCCTGTGATCGGAGGAATTGTGCAATAAAATGGGGTGTGTGCTCTTTTCCTACAAACCCATGTAAATTTGTTTAATTTAGGCCTAAAAAAATAAATTCAGTGGAAAAAAATTATTTTTAAAATTTGACTTCCATATATTTTAATTTTGTGAAAACGAGGGAAAGGCGTAAAAAAAAGTATAATAGTATTGGACATTGTAAGAGATGGATATGAGTAATAGTAAAATATAAAAATAAGTATCAAAGTCGTCATAATAATAACCATCAAAGTACCCTTTAATAAATTCCTTCAGGGTTGTAGTTCAAATGGGGTCACTTTTGGGGTTTTGTAAATGTTCCCATCCCAGAGTCTTTGTATGAATGATGGTGGGCCTAAAACGGTTTCAGGAAAATCTACCCACTTAATAACCAAAAAAAATGTGCGCGCTCTGGTGTGCTGTTTCCTACTAATATGTCCAACATTTTAGGCCTAAATTAATAATTAGTGAAAAAATTATTTTCAAAATTTACTCTATTTCAGTTCTGTAATTACTGTGAAACACCGAAAGGGTTAAAAAAAAAAACCCTTCTAAAAGGTTTGAAAAAGCTGATGGAGCATTCGGAAAAAATGAAGTAATTTGAGATGGTTTTATTGCAAGTATTTAAAAAGCTCTTTCTTAATTGCAATTAGTCCATAACACGGTTTCCAAATTTTCCTATAATTGCTGTTACTATTGAAGCTGCTAACATTCCTAGAAAAATGTAAGAATATTTACAAATTATTACAAATAATGCAGAGCTATGGTAAATGCTATTATTAAGTACCATATATACTCGAGTATAAAGCCTAGGTTTCAGCACCAAGCTTATTATGAGTAAAAAAAAATATAGGTTTACCAGGGGTTTGGGGTAATTAGGAGCCGATGTATACTTGGTGGGCTTATACTCGAGTATATACGTTAATTGGCTGGTAAGATTGTCTGTCTGAAAAAAAAAAACATGTTAAATTAAGAAAAAAGTTCAGATTTTTTGATTTTTGCTACATTTTCCCTTTTTTAATTAAAAAAAAAACATGATTCCTATCAACTAACATTACCACTGACATAAAGCACAGTGTGTCAAGAAAAAACAATCTCAAACTTAACATAGATAAGTTATTGTGTTCTGAAGTTAGTATCAAACAAAATGCTACATTGTCAGGTCTAAAAATAGGCTTGCCATCCTGAAGGTCATTTTAGGCTGCGTCCTTGAGGTGTTTAAAGCTTTTAGATAATCTTTATATAACAAGTAGGTTCACCGCACCGTGGTCCGCGGCTCGCGCAACCATGCTCGGCCCATTCCGGTTCAGGCGCACGAAAGTGATGCGTGCATGGTCCGACGAGCGCGGACCAAGGTGCGGTGAAGATATTGTATATAAAAGATATAAACGCTTTGAAACGCTTTACATCTCTTAAAACAGAACAAAAAATAAGTCCGGCACCGCTCACCCTGAGTGGTGTCGGCATTTGCAGATTTAACCACCATTGGAAGTGGAAGGTTTCCTTTAAAACCTCTATGCTGATTTTTTATACTACCTTTGATTGCACGATCATATCAGGAAAATAAAAATAATTTCCAAATGGTCCACACGGTGATGATTGAAAGGAAACCACCTGACCTCCCCCCCCTCCGCCAAATGTTCCTAATTCAACTTGCCTTCACACAATTGTAATAAAAGGTAAAAAAGTTACACATAAAAAAAATGACACCCTCACCCATGGTACCGAACCTATTGCACGGGTGCCAGAGGCGGCACTCAGAGCCCTTTCTGTCGGCACCAGGGCCATCGCCCCAGCACACCAGACAGGATCAAAGAATCTTCCTGCAGTTCCAGCAATTAAAAGGATGCTGGTGTCAGCCATATTGAAACTTCGTAAGAGGGAGAATGAGTAGGAAAGGGCGAATTATCTTTTGGAGGACCTCCTGCTGGCCCACGATTCTCTGTGTACAGAGGGACACTGAAAGAAGCTTACAATTGATGAAAAAGTTATCCTCTTTCTTCTGTGTTGCTGTCCTCAGGAGGCCCAATATGATCGAAGTTGTGAAACAGGGAGCAATAAAGTCAATGCTTTACTTTTTGGGAGGGCACATCGCACAATAAAATAAGGGGGATTTTGGGTTGAGTTTGGCACTCGACCGCTAAAAGCTTCGCCATCATGCCTACACTGTTCGTGCTGCATTACCCCTGCCAGGAGGATCAAAGAGTAGTGAGTGCTGTATACCCCGGCCAGGAGGAATATAAGAGTAGTGAGTGCTGTTTACCCCGGCCAGGGGAATATAAGAGTAGTGAGTGGCTGTATTACCTGGCCAGGAGAATATAAGCGTAGTGAGTGCTGTATCACCCCCGGACCACGAGGGCGTAAGAGTAGTGAGTGCTGCATTACCCCCGGCCAGGAGGCGTAACAGAGTATGAGTGCTTAATTACACCGGTCAGGAGGAAGAGTAACAGAGTAGTGAGTGCTGTATTACCCCCGTCAGCAGAGAAGTAACGAGTAGTGAGTGCTGTATTACCCCCGGCAGGAGAAGTAACAGAGTAGTGAATCGTATTACACCCGGAGAGAGGAGTAAACAGAATTAGTGAGTGCTGTATCACAAGCACGAGGTGTAACAGAGTAGTGAGAGGCTGTTTACCACGGACAGGAGTGCTATCAGGTAGTATGTTCTGTATTACCCCGGTGGAAGGAGGAGTAACAGAGTAGTGAGTGCGGTATACCCCTTGCCACGAGGAGTAACAGAGTGTGAGTGCTGTATACCCCCGGCCAGGAGAAGTAACAGGAGTAGTGAGTGCTGTATTACCCCCGGCAGGAGAAGTAACAGAGTAGTGAGTGCTGTATTACCCCCGGGCCAGGAGAAGTAACAGGTAGTGAGTGCTGTATACCCCAGCCAGGAGGGATAACAGGTAGTATGTTCTGTATTCCCCGGCCAGGAGGGAGTAACAGTGTAGGAGCGCTGTACTACCCGGCCAGGAGGAGTAACAGAGTAGTGGTGCTGTATTACCCCGCCAAAGGAGGAGTAACAGAGTAGTGAGCGCCGTTTACCCCCGCCAGGAGGAGTAAACAGAGTAGA
Source organism: Engystomops pustulosus (assembly GCA_019512145.1). NCBI lineage: Eukaryota > Metazoa > Chordata > Amphibia > Anura > Leptodactylidae > Engystomops > Engystomops pustulosus. The sequence goes on from WNYA01001475.1 coordinate 49,486, forward strand.
GCAGTACGGTATTACCCCGGGCCAGGAGGAGTAACAGAGAGTGAGTGCTGTACAACCATGCCCGAGGAGTAACAGCGTAGTGAGAGCAGTATTACCCCTTGCCAGGAGGAGTAACAGCGTAGATTTCGTTATTACCCCGAGAAGGAGGAGTACAGAGAGTAAGTGCTGTATTACCCTTGCCAGAGGAGCATCATAGTAGTGAGAGCATATTACCCCCTGCCAGGAGGCGCAACAAGAATAGGGAGGCGATATACCCCAGGGCCACGAGGAGTAACAGATAGTGAGCGCGTACACCCCGGCCAGGAGGAGTAACAGAGCAGTGCGTTGAGGTATTACCCCAGCCAGGAGGAGTAAAGAGTTAGAATGTTCTGTATTAACCCTCGCAGGAGGAGTAACAGGTAGTGCGTGCTGTATTACCCCAGGCCGAGGAGTAAGGAGTGATGCTGTATTACCCCCTGCCAGGAGGAGTAACAGATAGTGAGTGCTGTAACCCATGGCCAGGAGGGCTCAGGTAACAGAGTAGTATGTTCGGTCTACCCTGCCAGGAGGAGACAGAGTAGTGAGTGCTGTATTTACCCCGGCCAGGAGGAGTAACAGAGTAGTATGTTCTGTATTAACCCCGCCAAGAGGCGTACAGGTAGTGCGCGCTGTATTACCCCTGCCAGGAGGAGTAACAGTAGTAGTGAGCGCGTATTACCCCTGCAGGAGTGTTCTCAATGTGGTGCAACAGAGAAATGTGTCCCCGTGTTCTCAATGTGGTGCAACAGAGAAATGTGTCCCCGTGTTCTCAATGTGGTGCAACAGAGAAATGTGTCCCCGTGTTCTCAATGTGGTGCAACAGAGAAATGTGTCCCCGTGTTCTCAATGTGGTGCAACAGAGAAATGTTTCCCCGTGTTCTCAATATGGTGCAACAGAGAAATGTGTCCCCGTGTTCTAAAAAGTAAACAAACCAGAAACTGGTACACTAAATGCACGCACAAAACGGGGGATGGCATAAAACCCTACATTGCAAATAAATAGATTACAAAAGTGGCATCTATAAAATTGTGCAGATCATATGTATGAAAAAAAAGGTACAAAATTGTATAGAGTATACATGAGAAAATATACCTGCAAACAAGGGGGGAATGGACATAGAAAGGTTGTACAGTGAAAATAGTGTAAGATAAAAATATAAAAATCAGTGTGACACAATATTGTATAAAAAATAAATAGATATTGAATAGTGAACTAACCTATAGCATGTAATATACTAAAATACTATAGAACATATAATCTATCACTCCACCAATCAGCACCTACATACTATCATGGGCCCACGCATCATACATTCAACCAAACAACCACCATGTGCAGAATGAATCGTATAAATAACATTACGTGTGATTAGATGATGTCACTATAAACTAGGTGAGTGGTTGCATGGACTACGCGCCCATAAAGTGCCAGTGCATGTGCAACAATTTAAATGCTAAATTGTACTACAGTGAAGAAAAACGGATGGATGAGGGCGAAGTAGTCAATGCCAGGTAGGGTGCCCACCCATGGTGTGATGCTCATAGGGATCAACGGAATATAAAAAGCGGACGAGACATTCAAGACAATTCAAGAACATTATTCAAATCAAAGATTAAATAGAATACATATGGATACTTATAGTATATACAGTATCAATAAAAAGGTATATCTGAGTCCAGTGTGCGCAATGGGATACAATAGGACATGGAAGGGAGGGGCCAGCCACGGAGGGAGAGAGTCCACAAAAGAACGACTATGGTGGTCGTGAGCAGGTACAGCCTGGTGGATTCCGTGGTAAACGAAGCAAACTGATGGGATGAATCTATTTCTGGGATGGCTGTTCAGAAATGTATCAAATAAGTGTCCAAAAGAATTTGAGGAATCTAAAGGAATCTAAGAATGAGAAGGGTAAGTACACAACAACTTGTTTATGTGGCCATGGTGGATGTCCCGTGCAGAACACAAGAAGTGTCATGAGAGTGAAGAGTATACTCACCTGAATGGATTTCTACAGGTGCTCGCAGAAGAGTGAAAATGATGTGCGATTCAAGTGAGAAAACAAACGTGACATGGATACCTACCTGCCCTGACTTATCACATCAACCCACTCAAAATAAATACTTCATTAAAAACCCTTAAAAAAAAAAAACCCTATTGCCCTTATCCCTAAATGGTTCCCTTTCATAGCTGCAATATTAAAAAATCTGTATGTAAACTTATATGCTTATTGCTGCCACTTGCAATTATTTTCCCAAATCCACCACTTTAACTGCAGCTGCGTTTACTTCTATGCCAGACAGGGCCTATAGATAAACGCTGCGCAGCACCCTGCCAGATACATCGGGCTGAACTGGCACCGGCATATGATAAATAACCCCCTATGTCTTCTAAGTCATCATATAAAATGGTCTACCATTAGTTGTGAGATGTTTCTTAGTCTTTAGAACCTGTGACCTTTTGGAGGGCAATCTAATAGAGACTGAGCCTCAGCATCAATCGGACAACTGCACCATTGCACTTTATATCAATTTTCATGTAGGCCTTAAATTAAGTCTATCCAGTGGATTTAGAGAGCAAAATATGTTACTTAGAGCAGTTTCTTAATTAGAAAACTATAAAATGTCAAGAGGTTCTTTGGAAAGTTTAGTTAATATAATTAAGATGTTATGTTGTTCCAAGTGTAGCCATTCTACTTTTATATAGGAGATGCAGGAGTGTAGAGAATGTGAATTACTATGAAGCCGGTGTGACAAAATAAAAATGACAACTGTTACGTTTTTTCTAAAATGTAAAACCTGCAGGGCTTTATTATAACTAAGTAAAAAATCTGCTTGTGCCAATTATAGCTTTAATTTTCATGTGCATGAAATTATATAGTAGAAAGGGGCCATGAAGGATTCAAGCCTTTTTGCAGAGCAAGAGGAGAGTACGAGCGGTAAAAAACACTTTATTACAAAAATGATGCATACAAAAAAGGCAAAAAAACACAGCTGACAGAAATATTCCTTGTTTATTTCCATCCTCTGTGTTCTACTTTCTTCTATAATATTTAATTCATTCGTTGATATATTTTTTCATATTTCTGCCAGCTGTGTTTATTGTATATGTCATTTTTTATATAATTGTGTAATAAAGTGGTGTTTTTAATGGTAATATATTTTCGTATTACTTATTGTAGACGTTGAAACTTCATTTTGTAGGGTATTCTTATATTGTTTAGGTTTGGTTCCAGTCCTGTCTATATTTATTTGTAAGTTAGGCCCCTTCCACACTGGCGTTTTTCACGTGCGAGTTCTGCGCGTGCATTTAACGCGCAGAACTTGCATTGCACTCTGTCCCATTGTATTCAATGGGTCTTTCTTCATTAGCGTTGGTTTTCACGCGCGTGCTTGCGTTTGTTTTCACGCGCGTCAAAATCGCAGCATGCTCTACTTTTGCGTGTCACGCGCGTTTTTCCCGTGAAAAAACATCTGCAATGTGTTCTTCACACACATATATATTGTTCTTCACATGCTATTTTGGGCGCACCGTTCCGTGCGCATCTCCCGACGCGTTCGTTTTCACGCGCGTCAAAATCGCAGCATGCTCTACTTTTGCGAGTCACGCGCGTTTTTCACGCCCCATTCAAGTCTATGGAGATGCATCAAGAACGCATTGCACTCGCAATCATTGCAAGTGCAATGCGAGTGCAATGCGTTTTAAACGTAAGGGTTGCTAGGTGACCAGAATAACAGTATTTCCCCTGCTCGCGAATGATCATTTAATTAAAAAAACACAATGAAGAACAGTGAAGAATAGAATAAAAAACATCTGCAATGTGTTCTTCACACACATATATATTGTTCTTCACATGCTATTTTGGGCGCACCGTTCCGCGCGTATATATGTATTTAAACATCTGCAATGTGTTCTTCACACACATATATATTGTTCTTCACATGCTATTTTGGGCGCACCGTTCCGCGCGTATCTCCCGACAAGTAAGCAGATGTGCCGAACATCTGTAATCTATTCTGCACTGTGTTCTGCACTGTGTTTTTCTCTTAAATGATCCTGTGTTCACTGTGTTCACTGTTTTTACACATGACCCCAATAACGGAAAAGCGAAAATTTTATAGCCTTCAAAAGGGGGCAACCAGAAAACTAAAATCCTGGCAGCTGCAGGGTGCTCCTTCCCTTCTGTGCCTCGCTGTGCCCCCATAACACAAGTAATGTCCACGTGTGGGGGGTCGCTGCACTCAGGAGAAATTGTAGAACAAATTTTATGGTGAGTTTTCTCTTTTTATCTTTTGGAAATGTGTAAATTTTAGGGCTAAATGAACGTATAACCGACAAAATTTGACCATTCTAAGATCTCAAGGGGTTAACAATCTTTGTAAATGCTGTTTCTGATAGCTTGAGGGGTGCAGATTTGAAAATGGGTTGGTTATATAGGGGGTTTTGTTGCTAAATATGTAAAATTTGATTTCAAACAGTATTTATCCCCAAAATAGTCAATTCCGAAAATACGGAAAATCGCTATTCGATTTGTAGGCCGCGTGACGTCAAAATAAATTATCCAAACATTTCAAAAATTATGAAAATGTAAAGTAGACAAATGGGAAATGTTATTCTGCAAGTTATTTAGGTGGTAAATTTATCTGCCTGAAAACGCAGTGATTTTGAATTTCGAAAATGGCAAATTTTTCTAAAAATTCATCATTTTTTTCTTTTTTTTGTAAATAAACGCAAAACTTATCATCCAAAATTTACCGCTAAAATGAAGTACAACATGTGGGGAAAAAACAATCTCAGAATCGCTTTGATAAGTAACAGTGTTCAAAAGTTATTACCACAGGAAGAGACACTGGTCAAATTTCAAAAAAAAGTTGCGAGCCTTAACCTGCAAACAGGCTGCGTTAATGTAAGCAAGTTGGGCTGTAAATCATGAAAATATGATGGGGTTGTGTGTAATATAACTTATAAAGGAGCTGTATATAATGGAACCATGTGGGGGCTGCATCTAATATAATCATGTGGGGATTATAAACTATGGAAATTTTAGGGAACAAGGGACTGTTTTAGTTTCTTTATTTTTAATGCCAAAAAGTGAGTTCACTGCAATGTAGCCCACTGAGGCTCTGTCACCCAGGGGCCTACTGAAGTCTGCAGCTGGCCCTGAACCCATATAAACGTGATGATTCTCATCCATATGTGCAACTATGTCACTGTATCCATACCATATCGAAACGTGAAGCAGGGAGTTGGCAGCTCATTCACCATTGAGACTCCAACCAAAATTCATCACAGTCCCACTGCATCCAAAACATTTGGAAAGTACACTTCAAGTATAAATTTAAATGAAATTGTGTGTGATCTCACTTTATATTAACTTGGATGTAACAAATAGTTTAATATAACTTTAATTGTGCGTATTTATATATAATGTTTTACCATAGATAAAATGACAAAAATGAAACAGACACCTCTAAATTGAATGTTTTATTGAACAAAAAAAATTTATACAGCAAAGAATAATAAAATGTATTAATTGCATTAATCTGATAGAAAAACAATATCTCAGATAAAAAGAAATATTACTATGTTGTAACAGAGTTTGATATAACTTAAAACGCTAATATAATACAAAGTTAAATATTGAGCAAAAATGTATACAGCAAAGAATAATAAAATTGTGTATGTATTCTGTAGAAGGTCTGGACGAGAGCCTGTGAGAGGCTCAATAAGTTTAGAATCTAAGGGTCGCCCTGTCCTTATATTCTGTTCTCAGCTGATAAGATCCCATTAGCACACGGCCCCTACATTAATTACACTGTATGATGCAATATGATGTATCAGAAAAGAAAAAACAGAAGTAACGTGAATGCTGAAGTGCTAAGATATGGGAAAATCTGTCAGGAAGAACCTGACAGGATATACTTTTTACACAAAAACAGAAGTTTAACTACACTTACCCAATATGCTACATCAGCATGTATAAGACTAGTAGAAACAATCGCATTACAGAGTTAACCACGCGGTTTGTAATAAGGGGAGCCCCCTTTTCTTTAGGAGTAAACTTCCCTGTGTTATCCCCAATGGGGTGGATGAAATAGACAGTCCTCTGCGTGTAGTAGTGAATGATTCGGATGGTTCAATCAGTGACATTTTTATTTCTTCCAGATTCTCTCGCGTAGTTGAATTACCCACAACTGTAGAGGGGATATTTAGTTCAGCCATGGCTTGCAGAAAGGTGTCCCATCCAGTAGGTATTGTGTTTTTAGCAGGCTGTGATTGAGTCTTCTTGCGTATCAGAGCTCTCAAAATGCTGCACCATGCGTATCTGGAAAGGACAACAATTACAGTTCATATATATTTCAGGCCATCAAGTCCCCTGACTGTGATACTTAACTTTAATAGGTTCTTTTAAAAAAGAAATGTTTTGCCCTGGTTAACTTTGTTCAGAGAAGTTTGAATCATGACATTAACTTGACAATGGTCAGGGAACATGGCCGCTGTATCTAAGATGGCGGACAGTAGTCAAGATGGCGTCCGAAACCAGTGCGACCTCCTTAACAACTTCAAGTATAAATTTAAATGAAATTGTGTGTGATCTCACTTTATATTAACTTGGATGTAACAAATAGTTTAATATAACTTTAAATTGTGCGTGTATAACATTTATATATAATGTTTTACCATAGATAAAATGACAAAAATGAAACAGACACCTAACAGAATCTAAGGGTCGCTCTGTCCTTATATTCTGTTCTCAGCTGATAAGATCCCATTAGCACACGGCCCCTACATTAATTACACTGTATGATGCAATATGATGTATCAGAAAAGAAAAAACAGAAGTAACGTGAATGCTGAAGTGCTAAGATATGGGAAAATCTGTCAGGAAGAACCTGACAGGATATACTTTTTACACAAACAGAAGTTTAACTACACTTACCCAATATGCTACATCAGCATGTATAAGACTAGTAGAAACAATCGCATTACAGAGTTAACCACGCGGTTTGTAATAAGGGGAGCCCCCTTTTCTTTAGGAGTAAACTTCCCTGTGTTATCCCCAATGGGGTGGATGAAATAGACAGTCCTCTGCGTGTAGTAGTGAATGATTCGGATGGTTCAATCAGTGACATTTTTATTTCTTCCAGATTCTCTCGCGTAGTTGAATTACCCACAACTGTAGATGGGATATTTAGTTCAGCCATGGCTTGCAGAAAGGTGTCCCATCCAGTAGGTATTGTGTTTTTAGCAGGCTGTGATTGAGTCTTCTTGCGTATCAGAGCTCTCAAAATGCTGCACCATGCGTATCTGGAAAGGACAACAATTACAGTTCATATATATTTCAGGCCATCAAGTCCCCTGACTGTGATACTTAACTTTAATAGGTTCTTTTAAAAAAGAAATGTTTTGCCCTGGTTAACTTTGTTCAGACCCCTACAAGTCATATGTAGTAATAAATTATGCCCAACCCCCGCTAACTTTTTATACTCAGCAAGTAGATTGTGACAGTATTTTCTGTAAGGGTGTTATGTCCTGTATTTCATTGCAAGGGAATGTTCTAAGATCCAGCTGTAAGTACCTATTCATACAAGATTTTATTGATTGCGTATTCTGTCAGAAGTGTTAATGAAGGATGTCAAACGGCTCATGCAATTCTACATTTCTACAGAGCGCCGTAGTTTTTCTGTAGATAACTGATCTGTGTATGTGAGAGGTGTTTAGTTTTGCAAACCCGGACATTGTTTGGGTCTAAAGCGTGGCTTACCCTCAGTATCTTTGTAAGCTTTATTTTCTGGCGCTTCAGGGATTGCAGGTAATGAGGGCGATCTTTTAAAATTTTCGGTCGTTTCATTACATCTTCTGCATCAGGTTTAGCAATTCCAAGTTGCAGATTTTCTTTAACACGTTAGCGACGCTAGACGATATAGATCGTCTTTCTCCGCAGGTACTTCACGCAAAAAGACGATCTATATCGTCATACATTGAAACTGTCACCATGTGTTAACACATGGTGACAAGTCCGTGGCGACAGCTGTCAACGACAGCGGATCGTCACGGACATCGGGCCAGGGATCTATCACAGCCGTCCCTGCCCAACAATCACTGTGATTGGTCAGGGGATCCAGCCTGACCAATCACTGTTAAAGAGGGAGGGGAGAGCTGGTTCCCGGGTCTGATTCTGTCATATTTCGTGACAGAAGTGACAGGATCAGAGCCGTGAACCGAAGCTCTGTCCCCTCAGTGTGTGGAAAGTGCCCCCTCACAAACAAATACCCCACAAAACCCAATCCGACCCCCTCCACACCCCTGTTCTTCATCTTTATTCAGTGTGACAGACGGAGCTGTCATTTTTTTTTTTTTATGTGTGAACAGGGACAGCGAGTAGGGACATATACTGTATACACAAAAGCAGTATATAAAATCGTACGTTATTACATATACTTACACTGACCTTCAGCGTTTGTATCCCTTCCTGGGCTGACATTTCAGTTACTGTTTCTTGTTTTATCATAAAATTAAAAAAAAATAAAAAAAATACTAAAAAAAATATAGTTCTAGTTTTATAGATTTAGTATCAGTTTAGTACTGTAGGGATACATTATTACATATACTTACACAGACCGTCAGCATTTGTATCCCTTCGTGCGCTGACGTTTCAGTTAGTTTTTTGTTACACCATAAAATGAAAAAAAAAAACTATTAAAAAAATACTAAAAAACAAAAAAAAGACAAAAAAAAATAGTTTCTAGCATGGCTAAACGGGTGTATTCTGCGGATGAGGCCTATGCCTACATGTGTTCAGATACAGACACTGCAAGTGATGAAGAACACTTTCTCCTCCTCTAGTGATGAGCCCTCACAAAGGCGCAGTAGACATTGTTTGGGTCTAAAGCGTGGCTTACCCTCAGTATCTTTGTAAGATTTATTTTCTGGCGCTTCAGGGATTGCAGGTAATGAGGGCGATCTTTAAAAATTTTCGGTCGTTTCATTACATCTTCTGCATCAGGTTTAGCGATGCCAAGTTGCAGATTTTCTTTAACACGTTAGCGACGCTAGACGATATAGATCGTCTTTCTCCGCGGGTACTTCACGCAAAAAGACGATCTATATCGTCATACATTGAAACTGTCACCATGTGTTAACACATGGTGACAAGTCCGTGGCGACAGCTGTCAACGACAGCGGATCGTCGCGGACATCGGGCCAGGGACCTATCACAGCCGTCCCTGCCCGACGATCACTGTGATTGGTCAGGGGATCCAGCTTGAGCAATCACTGTTAAAGAGGGAGGGGAGAGCTGGTTCCCGGGTCTGATTCCGTCATATTTCGTGACAGAAGTGACAGGATCAGAGCCGTGAACCGAAGCTCTGTCCCCTCAGTGTGTGGAAAGTGCCCCCTCACAAACAAATACCCCACAAAACCCAATCAGACCCCCTCCACACCCCTGTTCTTCATCTTTATTCAGTGTGACAGACGGAGCTGTCATTTTTTTTTTTTTTGTGTGATCAGGGACAGCGAGTAGGGACATATACTGTATACACAAAAGCAGTATATAAAATCATACGTTATTACATATACTTACACTGACCTTCAGCGTTTGTATCCCTTCCTGGGCTGACATTTCAGTTACTGTTTCTTGTTTTATCATAAAATTAAAAAAAAATAAAAAAAATACTAAAAAAAATATAGTTCTAGTTTTATAGATTTAGTATCAGTTTAGTACTGTAGGGATACATTATTACATATACTTACACAGACCGTCAGCGTTTGTATCCCTTCGTGCGCTGACGTTTCAGTTAGTTTTTTGTTTCACCATAAAATAAAAAAAAACTATTAAAAAAAATACTAAAAAACAAAAAAAAGACAAAAAAAAAATAGTTTCTAGCATGGCTAAACGGGTGTATTCAGCGGATGAGGCCTATGCCTACATGTGTTCAGATACAGACACTGCAAGTGATGAAGAACATTTTCTCCTCCTCTAGTGATGAGCCCTCACAAAGGCGCAGTAGGCAGAGTGAAGAGCAGTCAAGTGACCCCAAATATGTTTTCTCCCCAAATTCCAGCATTCAGTTCCAACCCAGGAATAAATATTAATACAGATGGGTACAAGGAACTTGATTTTTACAGAGGAATTTGTAGACCTAATGGTTACACAGACAAATCTGTATGCAGAACAGTTTCTGGCCGGTCACCCCACTAATGCCACAGAATTAAAAAAAATTCTGGGGACTTTTTCTTAATATGGGACTTGTTAAAAAGCCTAGCATCCGGTCATACCAGTCCAGTGACGTTTTATACCACACACCAATGTACAGGGCTGTAATGACAAGACCACGTTTTGAGGCGCTGTTAAAATTTCTGCATTGCAGTGATAATAGTCAGTGTCCTGCTGCTGGTGACCACGCCCAAGACCGATTGTACAAAATTAGGCCAGTAGCGACTCATTTTAATGAGAAATTTATGGACGTTTACACCCCACAAAAAAATGTAGCCATCGACGAGTCACTTGTACTTTTTAGAGGTAGACTTAAATTTCGGCAATATTTGCCAAGCAAAAAAGCTTGATACGGGATCAGAGTTTACAAGCTCTGTGAGAGTGAAAGCGGATACACCTACACATTCCGTATCTATGAGGGAAAGGACTCCCAGATCTGTCCACCTGAGTGCCCCCCTGTCCTAACCACAAGCGGTAAAATTGTATGGGATCTTTTATTCCCCCTGATGGGTAAAGGTGATCACCTTTACATAGATAATTTCTATACAAGTGTCCCTCTCTGTCAGTGCCTCCTTGAAAAAGGAACAGTGGCCTGCGGAACAATAAGGAGGAATCAAAGAGCCCTCCCAAAAAATCTGGTGGACCTTAAATTGAGACGGGGTGAAAGCAAGTCCTTGTGTCAGAGTAACATCATGCTGACAAAATATAAGGACAAGAGAGATGTGTTTGTCCTCACATCTATCCATGCAGATTACAGCACCCCTTTCTCTGTTAGAGGAGCCAATGCCACAGTCCTCAAGCCAGTCTGCATACAGGAGTACAGGCAACACATGGGAGGGGATGATCTAGCCGATCAAATGCTACAGCCATATAATGCGATTCGCAAGTCCCGCACTTTGCACTAAATGCACTGCAACCTTTTTGTACCAACTGCATTGTATAATTCCTTTATCATTTACCGCAAGACCCGCCAACAAGTAACATACCTGGCATATCAAGAACAAGTAATTAAGCAATTACTGTTCCCAGAGGGTGAAGAGGGTGCGAGCACATCCCATACTAGTCACGCCAGCAGAATTGTGCCAGGACAACATTTCCCATCTGAGATCCCCCCCCACAGAAAAGACAAGATGGCCATACAAAAAATGCCGTGTGTGTTACAAGAAGGGAACACGCAAAGATACCGGTTATCAATGCAACACTTGCCCAGATAAGCCAGGGTTGTGCATCAAAGACTGTTTCCGCGCTTACCATACTTCCCTGGAATATTCATTTTATTGTTATTTTGTCATTTTTGTTATTTTTACATGATCCGGAACAAACATGCCCAAAATTTCATTGCAATGTTGGCCATTTACAAAGTGATATTATACCTAAAATTTTAAACAACATTTCATTTCATTATACCCCTAGATGAATACAGAAGGAACAAGTGTTCTTCACAACATATGCAAATAGATTTTGCCTGGATTTAATTTTACTAGCGCCAAAAACTTTCATTATACCCCTAAATGAATAAATTCTGCTTTCTGGGTGTTGCTTTCAATAAGGTTCACTTATGGTGGTGTTACATTATTCTGTTAGCTCAAATCTACTATAAGTGTGGAATGGGGCCTATAAGTCACTATTGCTTTATCCTGGAAACCTTTAAGGATTTTGTTTCCAAAACGGGGTCACTTGTTGCGGTTTTTAACGGTCTCCATTCCCAAAAGTCTTTGTAAATGAAAGGTGTGACATAAAACTTTCAGGAAAATGTACTCACTCATAACCAAATGGTGCTCATTGGCGCTCTGTTCTGTGCCCTGCTATATGCCCTAAAAGCAGTTTACACCCACATGTGGGGTATTTCTGTGATCAGGAGGAATTGTGCAATAAAATGGGGTGTGTGCTTATTCCTACAACCCATTGTAAATTTGTACATTTTAGGCCTAAATTAATATATTAGTGAAAAAAATTATTTTTCAAAATTTGACTTCCATATTATTTTAATTTTTGTGAAACACAGAGGGGAAGAAAAGGCCATTGTACCCCTTAATAAATTCCTTCAGGGGTGTAGTTTCCAAAATGGGGTCACTTTTTGGGGTTTTTAAATGTTCCCATTCCCCAGAGTCTTTGTAAATGAATGATGGTGGCCTAAAACAGTTTCAGGAAAATCTACCCACTTATAACCAAATGGTGCTCGCTCTGTTCTGTGCCCTGCTATATGCCCTAAAAGCAGTTTACACCCACATGTGGGGTATTTCCGTGCTCAGGAGGAATTGTGCAATAAAATGGGGTGTGTGTTTTTTCCTATATTTGTACATTTTAGGCCTAAATTAATATATTAGTGAAAAAAAATTATTTTTCAAAATTGTACTTCTATTTCTCTTTAATTCCTGTGAAACACCGAAAGGGTTAAAAAAAAAACCTTTTTAAAAGTGGTTTTGAAAAGCTGGATGGGGGCATTTCTGAAAATGAAGTAATTTGTGATGGTTTTTTATTGCAAAGTCTTTTAAAAAGCTCTTTCTTAATTGCAATAGTCCATAAACACGGTTTCCAAATTTTCCTATAAATTGCTGTTACTATTGTAAGTCTGCTAACATCCTAGAAAAATTTAAGAATATTTACAAAGTTATTACAATATAATGCAGAGCTATGGTAAATGCTATTTATTAAGTACCATATATACTCGAGTATAAGCCTAGCCCCCGGCCAGGAGGAGTAACAGAGCAGTGAGTGCTGTATTACCCCCTTCAAGGAGAAGTAACAGAGTAGTGAGTGCTGTATTACCCCCAGCCAGGAGGAGTAACAGAGTAGTATGTTCTGTATTACCCCCGCCAAGGAGGAGTAACAGAGTAGTGAGTGCTGTATTACCCCCGGCCAGGAGGAGTAACAGAGTAGTATGTTCTGTATTACCCCCGCCAAGGAGGAGTAACAGAGTAGTGAGCGCTGTATTACCCCCTGCCAGCTGATTTACTCCCCCAAAAGATCACCAAGCGTATAAGTACGCTTGGTGATTTTCCCGTCTGAATGTTAGCTGCCGCTTCCAAGCGGTGACGGCGCCGGCTGCGATCATGCAAAATATTCTCTGCAGGATCACAGCGCTGAGTGTCTGGAGGCAGGACAGGGAGGGACTTCCTGCTCACTGTCCGAGCCTCTCCCGCGGGGCGCTGAGAGATGGGTGAGAGATGGTGGAGCCGAGGGGGGTGAGGGGGCGGAGCCAAGCGGGGTAAGGGGGCAGAGCCGAGCGAGTGGTGAGAGATGGAGGAGCCGAGCGGGGGGTGGGGGAGGGATATCTGTTACCGGGGCTGTGCTCCTGATCGGTGTACGATCGTGCACACAGCCAGTAACAGGATCGTGCTGTCTATGTGACAGCCCAATCGTGTACTGTGACAGGGGACTGATAATAATCGGCCCCCTGTCACAGCAGCCCCTGTATACAGTGAGAGGCTGCAGAGAGGATGCACAGCACCTTCCGACAATGCTGTCCCCTGTGGTGTGCCTGTGTGGGGCGCGGTCTCACCTGCAGCTTCATCGCCCTCCAGTCCTATTAATGCATGTCCCCTTGTGTGTCCCTGTGTGGAGGGCTGTGCTCACCTGCAGCTTCATCTCCCCCCCTCCTAGATAATGGCTCCCCTGTGTGTCCTGGGTGGGGCGCAGGTGTGCTTACACCTCATCTGCAGCTCCTCTCCCTGCCAACTAAGGCGTGATCCTGCGCGTGCCACCGAGCTCCTGCCGCGTACGCGTCCCTTTTGTCCTGTGTGGGGCGCGTCTCACCCTGCAGCTTCATCTCCTCGGCCTCCAGTCTAAATCTTCCCCTGTGTGTCCCGTTGTGGGGCTCTGTTGGCTCACCTGCTGCTCTTCATCTCCCATATCTCCCTCTCACAGTCTAATGCGGTCCCTGTGTGTCCTTTGTTGGGCGCTGTGCTCTCCTCTCTGCACGCTCTATGTCCCTCCTCGCAGTGCAAGCCAGAGATATATTTTCCCGTCAAGCATGGAAGGCCCCGCGTGAGGGAGAGGGAGAGGTGGAGGGATCATCCCCGCCGTCCTTCCTCCTCGGGTGTCATGGGGCGGCTCCTGGACGTCCTCTCAACACCTCTGAGGTGATGGAGATGATGTGTAGAGAAAATAGGCCGCGGAGCGCAGAGCATCCACTGAGTGGAGATGTAGGGGCGTGAAGACATGGTGCGGGCTAAGGATGTGAAGAGAGAGAGTGACCTGAGGGAGAAATTGCTGTGAGGACAGGTGATTGCGGGAAACACATAATGGGCGGCTCTTATTATGTGGAGGAAAGGGATGCCGGGATCAACCTAATGGCGGCTCTATATGGTGAGGAAAGCCCGCGTTTCTTGTGTTTCTCCGGTAGCAGGAGGACCAACCTAATTAGGACCGCAGGAGTAATAGACTTATTAGTGATTACTGTGTGTGAGGAGATTATGTGCTTATATATAAGTGGAGGTAAATAGCTCTCCTTTGACAAGGAGACAGACTCCATTAGTATCCTGACCACCCCATTACACCAGTCATTATTGTCAGTTCAGATGACTGTGACTCCCGGGCAACATATGTTCTGGTTACATATCAGCCACCAAGAAAATAATGAGTAATACAAACCCTCTCTACTCTGATTCCTACTACTACTTACTGTTACTTTTACTCCTTACTTTTACTACTTTTTTACTCTTACTTTTACTACCTACTCTACTACTACACTTACTTACTCCACTTGTACTACTTTACTACTACTCTCTAACTCTGTGACTCCCCTGCCAGGGTTAATACAAAACAAGCCGCTCCACTACTACCACATATACTCTGTTACTCTTTTACTCCTACTACCTACTTACTCTCCGGCAGGGGTAAATACAGCACTCACTCACTACCTGTTACTACTGACTTTACTACCCTTACTCCTCTGGCCCTTGTCATACAGTACGCTCTACTCTGTTTTACTTACTCTTACTTTACTTACTTTTACTCCTCCTGGCAGGGGTAATCCAAGCATCATTTACTGCTGTTACTACTACGTTCTAACAACGTACTTTTTAGCATACTTACTTTACTCTGTTACTCTTCTCTGTACTACTAACTTACTACTACTACGCCTCCTGCCAGGGTTAAGACAAGCCCTCATTACTCTGTTACCCTATCTACTTACTTACACTACTACTCTACTGTACGTACTACTATTTCTCATTACTCTGTTACACTTAGACTTACTCCTCCGGGCAAGGTAGTAATCCAACAGCACTCAATCCTATACTCTGTTCTTTTTACTCCTTTACTCCTGGCTTAGGTAATCCAGAGCACGCATTACTATCATTACTTCTGTGTACACACTTTTACTTTTCTACTCTCCCTCCTCCAGGGGGTATACAGAAACTACTAACACTCTTTTGTTTACTTATACTCTTTTTTTGTTATACTACTATTCTTTTGTTACTACTCACTCCTGACTTCCTCCTGGCCGGGGGTAAATACAAGCATCACATACTCTTACTTACTTACTATTAACTACGACTTTACGACTACTTTAACTCCTCCTGGCAGGGATATACAGCACTCACGAACTGGTTACTACTTACTCCTCCTGGCAGGGGTACTCAAGCACTCACTAGACTCTGGGTCTACTACTACTCCTAGGACAGCACTCACTGATACTCTGTTACTACTACTTTACTCCTCCCGGGCCGGGGGTAATACAGCGCTCACTACTCTGTTTACACTACTACTTCTACTACCTTACATGTTACTTACGTACCTCTTTACACTACTACCTACTTAGCTTTACTTACTACTCCGTTTATTACTACTACTATACTCTGTTACTACTTTCCTACTTACTAACTCTGTTATACTCTCCTCCCCTGGCCTGGCCGGGGTTAATACAGCACTCACTACTTCTAACTCTGTTACTGCCTCCTGGGAGTGGGTAATACCAAAAAAAACAGGCACTTACGACTCTGTTACTTACTAACTTACTGACTCTATTACTTATACTACTCTGTTTCTACTTTCTTTTACTACGACCCCCCTGGCAAGGGGGTTAATACTACACACTCCCTTACTCACTCTACACTCACTACATAACCCTGCCTCCTGTTCTGTGGGAGATGAAGCTGCAGGTGAGCACAGCGCCCCACACAGGACACACAGGGGACAGCATTAGTCTGGAGGGAGATGGAGCTGCAGGTGAGCACAGCGCCCCACACAGGACACACAGGGGACAGCATTAGTCTGGAGGGAGATGGAGCTGCAGGTGAGCACAGCGCCCCTCACAGGGGACAGCATTAGTCTGGAGGGAGATGAAGGTGCGCACAGCGCCCCACACAGGACACACAGGGGACAGCATTAGTCTGGAGGGAGATGAAGCTGCAGATGAGCACAGCGCCCCACACAGGGGACAGCATTAGTCAGGAGGGAGATGGAGCTGCAGGTGAGCACAGTGCCCCACACAGGGGACAGTATTACACATAACACGCGCTCCTGTGATGTCACATACAGGTAACACATAACACGCGCTCCTGTGATGTCACACACAGGTAACACATAACACACGCTCCTGTGATGTCACATACAGGTAACACATAACGCGTGCTCCTGTGATGTCATATACAGGTAACACATAATGCGCGCTCCTGTGTGTGGTGTTATATACAGGTGACACATAACACGCGCTCCTGTGATGTCACATAAATATCCCCCTCTCTTATCTGCTGTATATATATGTATATATATATATATATGTCCTGTCACATGTTATATGGTCTCTGTCCACACTGTGCGGCCCCCAGGTAATATCCCCCTCTCTTATCTGCTGTATATGTATGTATGTATATATATATGTCCTGTCACATGTTATATGGTCTCTGTATACACTGTGCTGCCCCCAGGTAATATCCCCCTCTCTTATCTGCTGTATATATATATGTCCTGTCACATGTTATATGGTCTCTGTATACACTGTGCGGCCTCCAGGTAATATCCCCCTCTCTTATCTGCTGTATATATATATGTCCTGTCACATGTTATATGGTCTCTGTCCTCACTGTGCAGCCTCCAGGTAATATCCCCCTCTCTTATCTGCTGTATATATATATGTCCTGTCACATGTTATATGGTCTCTGTCTACACTGTGGACATAATTTTTGGAGGACCTCCTGCTGGCCCCAGAGGGAAACTGGAAAGAAGTTAAAAAGATGAAAATTTTCCATCTATCCAGAGGTCGCGATAACGCCTCTGCAAGCGTCATAGACGCGTTTAAAGGCTGATTTACTCCCCCAAAAGATCACCAAGCGTATAAGTACGCTTGGTGATTTTCCTGTCTGAATGTTAGCTGCCGCTTCCAAGCGGTGACGGCGCCGGCTGCGATCATGCAAAATATTCTCTGCAGGATCGCAGCGCTGATTTGCTATGCGCCATTCCTGTGGAACATAACCAGTCCTCAGTGAATCTTCAAATATTAAAAATAATGGTCTGTCTATCACGGTACATAGCTCATGCAGAACCCGGGGGTGTATGTCATCTGGCCCCGGTGATTTATCTATCTTAGTGGTTGCGAGGCGGTGCCGTACCTCTTCCTGGGTTAAACTGTTGAGATCTTTAATAGAGATCTGTAATCTGTAATAGAGATCTGTAATTTGCGCCCCAAGAACAGAACAGCAAAAGTAGGTAGGTAGCACATGAGATAGCGTATATACATAATGGGGATTATTTATAATTAGGCAGGCTCCTTGGGACAGTTCTATGTCTAATTTTGGAGCTCCGCCGCCCATCAGATTCATTAAATCTGGCCCTTTAATAAATGTTCTTATGGTCTACTTTCTGCTTGGGATTTTTTTTTTCAAAAAGTCCCAAAAAAGTCTCAATATTCCTTTAAAAAGTCTCGACACATACACCAGCAGGTGACTGGAGTAACTTGGCAGTAGTTCTGTGTTTACGCCAGATTAATGAAGTGGTGAAAATAGCCCTGTGAGACTTTTCAGCAATGAAAAGTCCCAAAAAAACTCATGCCACCTTTTTGAGACTTTTTTTTACACCAAAAAAGCCCAAGAAAACCAATGATTAATACCCCCATTTTCTTTGATAAAAAGCAACAGAGAACACAGAATATAACAAGGTTTCATGCCTCCACAGTTCAAATCATCTCAATCTTCTGAAGAGTCTTTTGAATGACATACTGAATCTGGTATTTCGGAACATAGCTATTAATCATCGCCAGCCAATCAGTTATTGCAGGGCCACTAATATCCATGAACAACATAATGATTACTTTGTGTGTACAGAAGAAATAGGGGAATAGTTTCATAGTAACCCCTAGCTATATCATTAATAATACCTAGGAAGCACATCTGTGGACAGGAGTCCTAGGGAATGGAATTCCATGTAGGCAAACTGAAAGGGGAGAACTAGGGATGAGAAAACCCATCATATGCTATCATATGCCGGTGTATGAGCGCCGGCATATGATAAATATCCCCCACAGACTTCAGCCAGAAGTCCATGTTGGTTTTTGGTGTTTGGCTCACCCCAAAAAGTTTGATGGGCTGCTTACTGTCTTCTAGTGCAGTGCCATTAAAGGAAATCTACCACCAGGATGAAGGATTGTAAACTAAACACACTGATATACTGGTGTGGGCCCAGGTTCTGCTCTTTGTTTAGATTCTTAAGCCCTTGTTTTTATGAAAAAATACGAGGCTCCTTTGCATAATTTTAAATCCTTTTTTACATAAAGAAGACAAGGGCTTAAGAAGATAAAGGAAGAACAGATCCTGCCAGAATGGGCACACACATGTCAATGTGTTTGGTTTACAAACCTTAATCCTGGTGGTAGATGTCCTTTAACATTATTATTTTGTATTTAATGTACACATTATATCCCTCATTTTAGAGCCACTTTGGGGTCACAAAGTTTGGGTCCTCTTTTCAATGGGGTTAGGGGTGAAGTTCAGGTACCCATATCTACAGTTCAAAGATCGGCCGTACTTGAACTTCAACAGGTTCTCTTAACACTAGGAAGCACTCATGAACACTCCTTTATGTGGTAAAAGCACTTACTAATGGAGGCTTTGCAACTGAAGTAATCTGAAATAGTCCAATCTTATGAAGCTGAACATGTGTGGAGAGAAAAAAGGGGACATTTTATACATGTATCTGGTGTAAAAATTATAAAGTGCTCATTACTGCCGGCCTGAGAATGCTGCCATACAACAGTTTCCAACCACATATGTGGTATTTCCTTATTCAGGAGAAATGTGGTGGGCATTCTCTCCTTTTATGCCTTTCAAAAGTCCAAAATTAGGGCTAAGATGACATTCGTTTGCCTAAAATGTTTTTCATTTTCAACATAATTATCTAGTGTTAAAAAATTATTTGATACAGCCATGGGGTTAAAATGCTCGTTGTATCACATAATAAAATGTCTCCAAAATGAGGTCATTTGTTAGGGTTTTCCACTATTGCAAACATGTAATTTCACCTAAAGCTATCCCATCAAAATCTGCCCTAATGAAGCTCAATAGTCCTCCTTATTTTCGTATCCCCTTTCATGTGCCCACAGCAGTTTACATCCACAGGTGGGTTTTTCCTGTACTTGGGAGAAACTGCACAACAAATTCTTAACATAATCAAAACCAACTGATGATAAAACAGTATCAAAATAATCTGTGTAACTTAAAGCGTTCAAATGTCAGATTTGAAAAAAAAAAGGGATGGATCATTGGGGGAGAAATGAGCGCGGTCACTAAGGGGTTAAGATGTAATAGGTGCAAATTATCTAGTAACCAAATAGGAAATATCATCAATTGTGGCAGTGTCTGTTAGATGTGACATGAGCAAATAATATGCCTAGAACCTCCAGGCACTTTGTGTTATTTAAAACAGGGGGTGATACCTTTTTTTTTTTTTTTTGACGCCAGATATCAATAAGACCAATCTCTGTGCATAGTTTTTTTTAGAGGATGATTCCCTTCAGGCAGTATAATCCCCACATGAGATTACTGGACATTGTTTTTTTTTCCATAAATTGTAACAGACGCTTTATGATATCACCAAAGTATGGGGGTGGAACATATATAAAAGACTGAATACAATGTAATCTCTCCAAAAACTCCAGAAAATAAATTAAATAAAAATTCAGCAGCATCAGCCATAGTCCGCTCTGTAGACAATAAGGCTGCATGCACACAAACGTATGCCCGCCAGGTAATGTCCTTTTCCCGTGTACGGAGCGGTATCGCTCCGTGCGGCCATTGCCTTCTACTGGGGACCTAAAAGCTGCAAACTTGCGGTTGTACATACGTCCCCCATATGGTATGAATGTAGCCTAAGAGCGATGCCACACATGGCATTTTTGGTCCGTTTTTAGTCAGTTTTTCCCAATTATCTTAATAGAAAAACAGGTTGTAAGCAGCCAAATGCATGGTAAACGGACTGAAAACGGAGGTTTAAAAACGGACATAAAACGCCATGTGTGACATCACCCAAGGGTGAGGTTATTACATACATTTTCAAACACATCACAACAGATCTGAGAAGAGATTTGCCTAATTGCATTGCTGTTAACATTTCGTTTACAAAACGCAATAGAATTGCGTTGATGCATGCGTTTTGTTAACACAATGTTGACTGCAATGTAATTATGCAAATCTCTTCTCAGCTGTTCTGATGTGTTTGAAAACGCCATGTGTGAAGACACCACAAAAATGTTGTGCAGCACTTGTTTAATACATACTTGCTTTTTGAGGGCGCATTCACATGATGCGTTGCGTTTTTGACACATTCCAAAGGCTTGAACCTTGATCACATGTTGAAGTAACATTGCGTTTCCATTGCATTTGCTAAAACCCAATGTTACTTCAACATGTGAAGCCTTTGGAATGTGTCAAAAACGCATAAAAAAGTGACTCAATGCATCGTGTGAATGCGCCCTAAAGGGATTTTCCCAAGAATTCAAATTGGGCCCTATCCCGTGGATATGGCCTAACTTGAATTTGTGGGAAAACCCTTTTAAGCACAGAAAACAGGAGCTGTAACTTTTTCCTTGTATTAATAGACGTCTCTTAACACTATATATACGCCTAGGCGTTATATATTTATTAATGAAAATTTCGTACTCCTCCTCGGTTAAAAATACTCCTCAAAAATTGTGAGAGGAGTATTATTACCCTTCTGGAAAAATGTTAGTGCGACCTCTGGAGTGGAGCATAACCCCCAACCAATTCAACCCCACTTGTCTTGTCCACTTCCTTAGTTAAAGAAAATTTACCATTTTATTTCATTCATTATGTACCAAACATACCTTAAGAATGCTGTAGCTACACTGATGCAGAAACATATGTCTTGTTTAATCCCTGAGTCGACATTCAGGATCTTGGGAAAGCTGGATTACATTAAGCCTGCCATTCATAAACACATTACACTGAGCTTCCTGAACTGTCCAGACAGGACTTATCAACCCATTATTATAATTTTATAATAGTTTTTTCAGCAAAACCACTCATCTCAGGGATTAAACAAGATATGTCTCTGCATCAGTGTAGCTACAGAATTCTCAAGGTATGTCTGGTTCATAATGCATGAAATCAAATGGTCGATTTCCTTTAAATGTGTTTTGGTCAAAACAACAATAGCATAGCAGTCCCTGTGTAAAATCTAATATCACTCTTCTCTTTATCCGATCATTCAGTCCTCCTACATTCCATACTACTATCTTAACACCCATTTGTTAAGGGGAGTTACCGTGGCTGGCACCCATCCCTCCCTCCCCATAAATGGCCC
>WNYA01001476.1:10491-71428 GCA_019512145.1 Engystomops pustulosus
GTTTGCCATCACTGCACTAGGCTTTTGGCCCAATGGATAATGTTCCCTGAGAAGATCCATCTCTATGTATTACTGTATCACATTGTAACAGTGAATCCCTTATAGTTACATAAAATCCTCTCATTCCTCTGAGTTTATAGCCTAGTGCGAACCTTTTAGAGATCGAGTTCTCAAAATGAGACCCAAAAAAACACTAGCTTTTCCCAAAGTGCCAACATGGCAATTTAGGCAGTAACAAACTTATTGCTACCAGAATTTTTCAGCTCAAATCCGACCCTGTCCACACCTTTTCTCTCTTCGGATACGACCAAGCAGCACAGGATGGGTCTCTTTAACCCCTTAAGGACCAGGCCCTTTTTCGTTTTTGCGTTTTTATTTTTCACTCCCCACCTTCAAAAATCTATAACTTTTTTATTTTTCCGTGTACAGAGCTATGTGATGGCTTATTTTCTGCGTAACAAATTGCACTTCGTAGTGATGGTATTAAGTTTATGATTTTTACGGTTTATTTATATTTTTATCAGTTCTAGGGAAAGGGGGGTGATTTGAATTTTTATGTTTTTTTAATATAATTTTTTTTTTTTTACTTTTTTTTATTTATTTTTTTTACTATTTTTCAGACTCCCTAGGGTACTTTAACCCTAGGTTGTCTGATTGATCCTACCATATACTGCCATACTACAGGATGGCAGTATATGGGGATTTTGCATACCATCTATTACAATGTGCAGATCGCACATTGTAATAGATAGCCTCGATCATGACAGCCTCAGATCTTTGTGTGATCCCAGGCTGTCATGGCAACGGATCGCCGCTCCCCGGTGACGTCACGGGGAGTGACGATCGGAGCCAAGATGGCGGCGCCCACAGCCCGTGTGCCCACAGAAAGGGCACAATCTAAATAATAATAATCTCAATAATCTAAATTATAATAATCTCAATAATAAAATAATAATAATCTCAATAATCTAAATTATAATAATCTCAATAATAATAATCTCAATAATATCAATAACAATAATCTTAATAATCATCTTAATAATACCAATCATCTCAATAATACAATAATCTTAATAATCATCTTAATAATACCAATCATCTCAATAATATTAATCTACATAATAATAATCTCAAAAATATTCTCTGAGAAGATCCATCTCTATGTGTCAGTGTGTCACATAGTAACAGTGAAACTCTTAGTTACATAAAATCCTATCACAGATATTCTCCAACAGTGAAACTCTTAGTTACATAAAATCCTATCACAGATATTCTCCAAATATAGAGCTTAGTGGGTAGAAGATCCTATCTCTATTGCAGAGGGTCTGGGGCTCGAATCCTGGGCTGGGCATAATTTTATTTAATTGAATTAAATAAAGAGCAATCCTGGGCTGGGCATAATTTTATTTAATTGAATTAAATAAAGAGCTTATGTCTGGGGAAGCCCTTGAAGACCATATATGGACAGATGGTGTTCTGAACCTGATGACGTGGTCCCTGCTCTCCACTAACCCGACACATCTCTCAAAAGGATTCCCTGCCCGATGTCTGCTCTGGGGAACCCCCTAGGAGATGTAGTGACCATATATGAATAGAGATCTGAACCTGATGACGTGGTCCCTGCTCGCCGCTAACCCGACACTCCTCTCAAAAGGATTCTCTGCCCGATGTCTGTAGAAGCCATTCAGTACTATGAGTTCTGGCTTTGAAAGTATTTACTATGCAGGACACCGGTGAGTGTGGGACCTGGAGGGAATATCTGTGACAATCTGACAGCTGCCTGTGACGCGGGGCAGAGGTAAAAAAAATCGGGACTGTCTCAGCAAAACTGGAGCAGTCAGTAATAAATGTGGAGCAGTCAATAATAAATGTGATGCAGTCAGTATGAGCGCTGATATGGTCTTCCCTGTTTGCCTCCTATCTATCACACGCGACATGCAACCGAGATGGAGCCCCTTATCCATGGAGGCGATTGGTCCCAAAGGTTATGGATGGGGCGGATTGTAAGTGAAGACGTTTTCACTGTTACACTAGGGGACAACAGGGCGCCATGCACGCCAGATAGAGAGTAGTGGCTAAGAGATGACAGTGAAAGAAGCAATCGCAATATAGATGTCGTGCCACTAAGAATAGGTCAATAATGAAGCGCAAAGAAAGAGCACAAGGAAGCAAGACAATAGAAGAAGAAGAGTCAAGAAGTAATGGCGCGAAGCGCAAGAGAAGAAGCGCAAGAAGAATAAGAATCTCAAGAATATCATACGACGACAGTCTCAAAAAGAGGCAATACTGAAGCGCAAGAAGTGAATAAAGCTCAATGCTAAATAACTTGAATAATCGCAATAGTCTCAATAATAAACAATCTCACATTGCAATACTAATCTCACATATATCACTGATATCCTAGATTATAGCTTATGGGTAGAGATCCTATGTCGAGTGCAGAGGTCTGGAGTTCGAATCCGGGGAAGGGTGTTAAATTATTAATTGAATTAAATAACGAGGCTATGTCTGGGAAGCCTGGGAGACCATCTATGAAAAGATGGTGGTTCCGAACTGCTGACGTGGTCCCTGCTCGCCGCTACGCGAACTCCTCTCAAAAGAATATCTGCCCGAGTGTCCGTAGAAGCCATCATACTATGAGTTCTGGCTTTGGAAAGTATTACTATGCAGGGACAACCGGTTGAGGTGGGACCTGGAGGTAATCTACCGGACAATCTGACCGCTGCCCGTTAGCAGGGCGATGGTTAAAAAAATCGGGACGGTTGGGCGCTCTGATACTGTGACGGTCAGTAATAAATGTGGAGCAGTCAATAATAAATCTGACAGGTCAGTAATAAATGTGATGCAGTCAGTAGTAAAGGGGTGCAGTCAGTAATAAATGTGGTGCAATCAGAATACATGTGATGCAGTCAGTTAATAAATGTGGAGCAGTGAGCCTTAAATGTGGTGCAGTCAGTAATAAAAGTGGTGTCAGTCAGATAACATGTGATGCACTCAGTAATAAAGGTGAAGCAGTTAATAATAAATGTGACTCAGTAATAAATGTGATCGTAGTCCGTAATAAATGTGAGACCGTCAGTAATAAAGTGAGCAGTCGTAAAAATGTGGGCAGTCAGTAATAAATGTGGAGCAGGTCAGGAATTACTGTGAGCGGTCTAGTAATAAATGTGATCCGCGGTCGTAGTAAATGTGGTGCAATCAGTAATAGTTTAGGGTTTAGTTTAATTTTGGAACGTTGATTTTCGAAAAAGGTTTGCCATCACTGCACTAGGCTTTTGGCCCAATGGATATGTTCCCTGAGAAGATCATCTCTATGGATTAAGGATCAATTTGTAACAGTGAATAATTATAGTTACGAAAATCCTCTCATTCCTCTAGTTTATAGCCTAGTGCGACCTTTTCGGATCGAGTTCTCAAATGAGACCCAAAAAAACATAGGCTTTTCCCCAGTGCCAAATGGCAATTTAGGCAGTAACAAATATTGCTACCAGATTGTTCAGTCAAATCGACCGTCCACACCTTTTCTCTTTCGGATACGACCCAAAGCAGCCAGGATGAGCTCTTTAAACCCTTAAGACCAGACCCTTTTCGTTTTTGCGTTTTTTTTAACTACACACCTTTCAACAATCTATAAATTTTTTATTTTTCCGTGTACAGGCAGTGATGTCTTATTTGCTGCGTAAACAATTGCACTTCGGAGTGATGGTATTAAAATTCCATGCAATGTACTGGGACGCGGGAAAAAAATTAAATGCAGTGAAAATGATGAAAAAACACATTTGCGCCCATTCTTGGGGGCTTGGTTTTTACAGTGTCAATGTGCGCCCCAAATGACAGGTATTTCATGCATTGGGTCAAATACGATCACAGGGCTACCAAATTGATAGGTTTTATAATTTTTAATACATTACAAAAATAAACCCTGTACAGATAAAAAAATTTTTCATTTTGAGTGTTTTTGCGTAATAAACTTTCTACGTTGGTGTATGGAGCTGTGGCGTGGTGTCTTTTTGTGACTTCTGATGAGTTTCATGCTTATTTAGGACGGTGCAATTTTGATCACGTTTATAGAATTTTTTCTATTGTCAAAATGGCAAAAAATGCATTGCGACTTCGGCGTATTCCGCTACGGGGTTAAACGCAGTGAAACTCCTTCAAAAACAGTATTATATTTTTGATAGATCGGGCATTTCGGACGCGGCGATCCTAATGGGTTAGATTTTACGGTTACTTATATTTTTATAGTTCAGGGAAAGGGGGGGATTTGAATTTTATGTTGTTTAATTATAATTTTTTTTTTTTACTTTTTTTGATTTATTTTTTTTACTAGTTTCAGCGACTCCTAGGGGTACTTTAACCCTAGGTTGTATGATTGATCCTACATCTATGCCAGACTACAGGATGACAGTATATGGGGATTTTGCATACAATCTATTACAAGTGCCGATCGCACATTGAAAAGATAGGGCCTCGATATGACAGCCTCAGATCTTGGGTGATCCCGGCGTCATGGCAACGGATCGCCGCTCCCGTGACGTAGGGAGTGACGATCGGAAGCCAAGATGGCGGCGCCAACAGCCGTGTGCCCACGAAAGGTCGGACCACAACCAAATAAGAATAATGTCTCAATAATCTACAGGATAATATCTTCAATAAGTAAAATCTCATAACATCAATAACAAAATAATCTAATAAATCAATAATATCTAATACTCTACTATACATATCAATAATATTAATCTGACATACAAAAAATCTAAAATCTTCTGAGAAGATCCATTCTATGTGTCAGTGTGTCACATGATAACAGTGAACTCTCTGTTACAAACAATCCTATCACGACATGCATTCCCAATACTATGAGCTATAGGGGTAAAGATCCTATCTCTATTGCAGAGTGGTCGGGGCTCGAATCGGGCTGGGCATAATTTTAATTTAATTGAATTAAATAAAGAGCTATGTCTGGGGAAGCCCTGAGACCATAGAGGACAGATGGTGTTTGAACCGTATGACGGGGTCCTGCTCTCCACTAACCCGACCATCCTCTCAAAAGGAATCCCTGCCGATGTGCTCTGGTGGAACCCCCTAGGAGATGTAGTGACCATATCTATAATTAGATCTGACCTGATGACGTGGTCCCTGCTCGCACTAACCCGACACTACTCTCAAAAGGCATTCTCGCCGATGTCTGTAGAAGCCATTACAGTACTATGAGTTCTGGCTTGAAAGTATTTACTATGCAGTGACACGGTGAGTGTGGGACCTGGAGGGAATATCTGGTGACAATTGGACAGCTGACCTGTGGCCGGGGGAGAGGTAAAAAAAATACGGGATGTCTCAGCAAACTGGCAGCAGTCAGTAAAAATGTGAGCAGCATCATAAATGTGTAGCCAGTCAGTAATAAATGTGATGTTGTCCAGTCAATAAATGTGATGGGAGTCAGCTCAAGAAGTGATGTAGCTCTGTCATAAATGGATGCATCAGTAATACAATGTGATCAGGCAGTAATAAATGTGATGCAGTCAGGAATAATGTGCATGTAGTCGTTATAAATGGAGCAGCAGTATAAATATGGTGCACATCAGGAATAACGTGGCTGCAATCAGTAATAATTGATGTAGTCAGTCATAAAGTGTGATGCAGTCAGTATAATGGTGAGTCATCAGTAATAATGAGGAGCAGTCAGTAATAAATGTGGTGCAGTCTTATCATTAAGGACGCAGGGTTTTTTCGCTCATTTCTCGCATCACCTTAAAATCCATAAACTTTTTCATTTTTACGTGTACGTGCTGTGGGGCTTATTTTGTGCGTAACCAATTTTACTTTCTCTTATGGCTTTATTTAACATCCGGTTTACTGCGAAGCTAGAAAAAAATTCAAATGTGAAAAAAAAAACCGCACATGGTCACATTCTTGTGGTCTCCGTTTTTTGACTTGATGTGCGCTTCCAATAATACCTCAGCTGTATTCTTTGGTCGGTGCGATCGCGGTGCTACCAAACTTTTATATAGGTTTTTGTGGTTTTAAAATTGTTCAAAAACTATATAGTCGTCAATAACTAAATAATAATCGCAGAAGTAATAAATGCCAATAATATCCATAACAAAGAACTTAAGTATCAGCTTTAATAATTCATCTCTCAATAAATTAATCTACATAATAATAATCTCAAAAAATTTCTCTGAGAATCCTCTCTCATGTGTCAGGGTGTGTCACATAGTAACAGTGAAACTCTTGTTTAGGGAAAAAATCCTATCACGATATTCTCCAAATATAAGCTTAGTGGGTAGAAGATCCTATCTCTATTGCAGGGGTCTGGGGCTCGAATCCTTGGCGAGGCATAATTTTATTTAAGGAATTAATAAAGAGTTTAGTCTGGGGAAGCCCTGAAGACCAATATGGACGATGGGTGTTTCTAACCCCTGATGACGTGGTCCCTGCTCTCCAATACCCGGACACATCTCTACAAACAGGATTCCCTGCCCGATGTCTGCTCTGTGGAACCCCCTAGGAGATTAGTGACCATATAGATAGAACTTGAACCTGAGACGTGGTCCCTGCGCGCTAACCGACATCCTACTCAAAAGGATCTACTGCCCGATGATTGTAAAGCCATTCAGTACGATGAGTTCGCTTTGAAAGTATTTACTATAGCGACACCGGTGGAGTGGGGACCTGGAGGAATATCTGGACCATCTGACAGCTGCAGTGACGCGGGGCAAGGTAAAAAAATCTGGACCGTCTCAGCAAAACCTGAGCAGATTCTAGATAATAATAAATGTTTTGGAGCAGTATACAGTATGAGTTCATATAATGTGATGTAGTCATCATAATGTGAGGCGTCGTCATAAATGTGATGTAGTTAGTTCATAATGTGATGCAGTCATAATCAATGTGAGCATCCATATAAATGTGAGCAGTCATACTAAATGTGATGCAGTAGTAAAATGTGAGTAGTCAGTTATAAATGTGAGCGTCAGTATAAATATGGTTGCAATCATAATAAATGTGCACAGTATATGCTACTGTATCATATAAGTGTGCATGTAGATCGATCTGATGTGGCAGCTCATAATCATATGTGGCATGTTAATGGTGGGCAGTCAGTAAGTAATGTGGTGCGACATTAATCACTAGGCAGCAGGGTTTTTCGCTACATTTTCGCTCTTCCACCTCAAAACATCCATAACTTTTTTCATTTTACGTGTACAGTGCTGTGTGTGGTGATTTTGTGCGTAACAAATTTTACTTCTCTTAAGTATTTATTTATAACATCCGCTGTTATAACCTTTACATGCGAAGCTAGAAAACAAATTCCAAATGTGGCGAAAAAAATGCCACATGGTCCTCTTGTGGGCTCAGGTTTACGACTTTTACTGTGCGCTCACAATAATCCTCAGCTTATTCTTTGTTCGGTGCATCCGGTGCTCCCATTTATGGTTTTATGTGTTTAACATTGTTCAAAAAGAATGATAAAAAAAGACATTTTTTTTTTGTCCATCTTCTGATGCTAATAAACTTTTATACTTTGGTGTCACGGAGCTCCATGTTTATGTGATGTAAAAAAGGTGTAAAAGTCGCATTTCTGATCATTTGGGCGCCATTTCCCGCCTCAGAGGTCACCGCCGGCTAACCGTGTATTTATTTTGATAGTTGGGCACTTTTGGACGCGGCGAATACGAATGTGTCGTGATTTGAATTTTCATTTTATAAAATTTTTTTTTTTTTTAACTGTTATTTTTTTTTTTTCACTTTTCTTAGACCATCTAGGCGTACATTAACCCTAGATGGTCAAGATCGCTCCTACCATATATGCAATACTACCTGCATTGCAAATATGGCATTTTGCAGCATCACATTAACAATGACTCACAGTTACATTGTAAGAATCTGCAGAGCCATGTGCCCTCGGGTCAGCGGTAGACTGAGGACTACCAGTGCAACCGATCCGGCACACGCGCCACGGCTTTTAATGCCGCAGCCGACTTTGCCAGCGGCATGAAAGGGTTAATAGCCGCCGATCGGTGCAAGCACCGTCGGCGTTCGCAGGGGTGTGCTGCAATATGCACACAACCCACATATTGTATGAAGAGGACTCAGCCCCGTGAGCCCTCTTCATACATCCCTATACCTTCGTTAAGGGATTAAAAATGTGGACAGCAGTTAATAATGGGAGCATCGATCAAGTAATCAATGGGAGCAGTAAATGTGATGCAGTCAGTATAAATGTGGTGCAATCATAATAAATGTGGTAATGCAGTCAGATACTAAAGTGGCAGTCAGTAATAAAGTGATGGCAGTCATAAATGTTGTGCAGTCGTAAGAATGGAGCGTCAGTATAACATGTGGTGCAACTCAGTAATAAATGTGATGCGTCAGTAATAAATGTGTGAATGCATTATATAAATGTTGCGCGGTAAGTACTAAATGTGGTGCAGTCACTATAAATGTGGCGCGGTAAGTAGACTTTGGTGCGTCAGTAATGAATGTGCGCACGTTCAGACACACAGTAACAGCCCCTTTAGGTGACTTTTTTCTGAATTGTCGGATATAAACAGCTGTGAACCAACAGCTTAAGGGAACCTAACCACCACAAATCTACCTAAAAGGTAGATTGGGTGGTAGGTGGATCAATGGGACGTGAGGATAGCCCGTTTAAGGGCTATATCTCAGTCCCCACACTTTTTTGATAACTTTTATTATCCCTATATTCAAATTTACTATGCGGCTACTGGGGCGTGGAGTAGCCGCATCTGAGGTTACCGAGGCGTGCTACTCCACGCCCGGTAGCCCACTTTTACCCTCCTACTCACCCATCTTCGGCGCGCACTCCGCATAGCTGCGCGCCCTATCCGCGATCCTGCCGTGCGCATGCGCAGAAGAGCAGGCCCGCCTTCGTGCTCATGCTCCGAAACAGGGCGGGCCTGCTTTCCTGCGCATGCGCAGACGGACGGATCGCCGGACGAGGGCGTGCAGCTACCGAGCTGCGCGCCGAAGATGGGTGAGTGGGAGGGGTAAAGTGGCTACCGGGGCGTGGGTAGCGCTCTCGTGTAACCTCAGATGCGGCTACTCCACGCCCCAGTAGCCGCATGAAATTTGAATATAGGGATAACAAGTTATCAAAAAGTGGGGACGTGAGGATTAGCCCTTAAAAGGGCTATCCTCACGTCCCATTGATCCACCTACCACCCAATCTAACCTTTATAGGTAGATTGTGGTGGTGAGTGCCCTTTAAGGTCTGCGTAGTGGCTCGTGTATTGGGGGGGTTCTGCTGTAGTTGGCTTGTGTATTGGGAGGTTCCGCAGCAGCTGGCGCTTGTATTGGGAGGTTCTGCAGCAGCTGGCACTTGTATTGGGAGGATCTGCAGCAGCTGGTGCTTGTATTGGGAGGTTTTGCCACAGCTTGTGTTTGTATTGGGAGGTTCTGCAGCAGCTGATGCTTGTATTGGGAGGTTCTGCCGCAGCTTGTGCTTGTATTGGGAGGTTTTGCCGCAGCTTGTGCTTGTATTGGGAGATTCTGTAGCAGCTGGCACTTGTATTGGGAGGATCTTGCCGCAGCTGGTGCTTGTATGGGAGATTCTGCCACGCTTGTGGTTGTATTGGGAGGGTTCTGAAGAAGCTGATGCCTGTTATTGGGAGGTTCTCCAGTAGCTTGTGTTTGTATTGGGGGTTTCTGCTCAGCTGATGCTGTTGGTCTTGTATTGGGAGGTTCTGCCGCAGCTTGTGCTTGTATTGGGAGGTTCTGCCGCAGCTGGTGCTTGTATTGGGAGGTTCTGCCGCAGCTGGTGCTTGTATTGGGAGGTTCTGCCGCAGCTTGTGTTTGTATTGGGAGATTCTGCAGCAGCTGGTTCTTGTATTGAGAGGTTCTGCAGTGGCTGGCTTGTATACTGGGGGGTTCTGCAGTAGTTGGCATGTGTATTGGGGGGGGGTTGCAGCAAATGGCGCATGTATCGGAAGTTTTGAATCAGTTGGTGCATGTATTGGGTGGTCCTGCAGCAGCTGGCGCATGTAGTGGATGGTTCTGCTGCTCCTGTTCCTGGTTGGAGGGGGCCCCAGACAAAACTTTGCTATGGGGCCCACTCATTCCTAGTTACGCCACTGCTTCCCAGAATATATTAATATGTGTTTCCCTTTGGGTGTAGCCCATGTGTTATGTCCGTATCTGTCTCCTCCTCGATTTGCACTAATCGGTTGAGGAAACACTGACTATCCAGCACTGTGAACATTGTTCCAGTGGCTGGCTGTGAATTGTATTAACCATACCTGTCCCTCTGCAGCCAGGGCCCAGACCAACAAGTCCACCATGTGAATGTCAGTGTCTGCTCCTACCATCTGGGGCAGACTCTCCTCCTCATTACAAATATTCTGCATGCAGCTCATTCATTGCTGGTCAAATTGTATGCTTACTATTCTTCTGTCGTTTTCCATTGCTGTATCCTTGGTATTTGATTCCTTGTTTTGCTTGTCCCATATCAATAGGATACACAGAGGCATGCATGCAGGGCTGTTGCAGGGTTGGAACTTAGGGCTCACTGTCCTTTCTGTTGTCTCTTATTAGAGTGTCTCCATTACTTGTCCCATATTTGGAACAGAGGCCAGCTGGATAGGTCACGATGTGGTGAGACACAGTGGGGCACATTTACTTACCCATCCCGTTGCGATCCCCGCCGTGCGTTGTCCAACGAGGATTCGTGTCTGCCGCGATTCACTAACATTGTGCGTCCAATTTCCTGCATCTGTCGCTTCCCCCGCTGAGGTCCGCCGGAGTTCACCTCCTTCTTCCCGGTGCATGTGAGTGCTGATCTTGCGATACAATTTGCTTTTTTGTCCGAAACAGTTGGATTGTCTGACGTCCACGTTTGTGTCGCATGCAAGCCGACACCGATGCGACATAATCGCATGCACCAAAAACCTGGAAAAATGAAAAAAAAATCCAAAACCTGACGAAAATGCGCCATTCGGACCCTTAGTAAACGTGCCCCAGTGTGCTCACCCCCTCGTAATCGGGCGCTATGGGGGGCAGTGATCTGGCAATAAATTGGCTCCCATTAAGGTTGTGTGCATGCAGCCTTAGACTGTTTCCACTAAAGTTACTTCGGGATTTGACCAACTGTATTGATCTGTGTCCTTGTATCCTACATTGTACTTAGCCACCAAGGGCCCTCTTAGCTTACTTAAAACCAGGAACACTACGTGTGAGAGGGCCACAGGCGAACTATAATCACCACCATCCTACATCATTTGTGATCCTGGCATTTGCACACAGGGTTTGTGCAAGAGTATGGCATGGATCCAGCCATCCTGATAGAATAAAAACCTTACCACAAGCTGGCCCCAGAGGAGCATTAAAGGGAACCGGTCACCAGGGACCTAATTTTTTCTAAAGACAGATTGTAAAAGCCCATGACACCGGCATTGCAAAAATGCCTCTCTGCCTTTTAAGCATTTGCATTTACAATATAATTGTGTGTTATTACTTACTCTTGCATCCTGATAAAATCCTGGGGTAGTCACAGAGGCTGGGTTTTTGTTTGGATACATTATAACAACAACATGTGACTTGTCTGAGCTGCAGGCTGCCCCCATCTTTGTGCTCCTGTACAGCTTGTCCCTCCCCCACTGATGTCAGGCTGACCAGGCTGTGACCTCTGAGAAGGAGCAGGAGGTGGAGCTGTACAGGAGCACAAAGGTGGGGGCCAAGCTCTGAGGATGTGCAAGAAGGTTTCAGGAAACCGAGAAAAAGTAGCTGGCACAGCGCTGATTAAGGGAGAGGGTCGTCAAGTCGATTTTGATTTTTATTATTCCAAACTGGGAAACACATTTTGGGCAAAAACGCCCTTCTTCAAGTACAATTGGAACGGTCTGAATTACATAAAAAATATATGGACATCCACACAGACAATTATTTTACATATGTATATATGTAACAAATAATATATATCATATATATATGTATGTATGTAAATATAGGAGTTGTATAAAAAAGGATATATGTAAAAATATATGTATACATATCTAAATAATTAAATACAAGCATAAATATAAATATATATAAAATCTCTGTTAAAAGTACACAATACACATTTAATACATGATTATATATATGTGGCTCAACACTTTGCAGACAATGTCATAATAATTAATTGTAATCAATCACTAACAAAAGAAATTCATCCTAGGACAAAAGCCATCTGTAGTTGTTCTTATCTAAACTGTTAAATCAGTAGTGTGATATAAATGATGAGGTAAGAATAGGACATAGTAATGGTACTTACAATGGTAATTGTGGCGCTCTGCTCGGTGTTTGTTAGTCCAGAGCGGACATGCGGAGTAAGCTGAGTGCGCGCGTATTTAAGCTCATAGGGCGGATGTTGAAGAGGTAAACCGGAAGTTCGGGAAACATCGGGTTACCATGGATACCCGAGTTGGCTCACATAATGATCGTAATCGTACATGCCAATGTTTAAGACCATCCTATATTTAGCAATATTGATTGAGGGGGAGTAAGAATAATATTAATGATGATGATGGTAGTGGAGGATATGGGAATATCTTGATAACTAACTTCAATATATGGCATCTTGGTGGTTAGGAAAACAGTAGTATTTGGTAATACTAGTGGATCAGTTCAAAGGATAGAAATGACATTACATTAGTGAATCAAAGAGTAGATAGATATATGGATTGTAAATATATGAACTCTAAAGGCAATGTATAAATAAAGATATTTTTTGGTTGTTTAAGCAGACATTGTTTTTTGTGTGTACTCGGGCACACACATATATGTATACGCACATATAAATAAATATGAACACGCATATACACATGTGTACTGTTATAATAATGAATGATGTTTATAGGGTGATAGGGTGAAAAGAAAAAAAGGGGGGGGCTGAGAAGGTGGAACGTTATCTGGGATCTTCAAGTGTTTCATTTAGACCATTGGGTATTAGTGTTTTACCGGTTAAGGACTGGGCCCTTTCCTGTTTTTTCATGTCCATTTTTCACTCCCCACCTTCAAAAATCTATAACTTTTTTATTTTTACACGTAAAGAGCTGTGTGATGGCTTGTTTTCTGCGTAACAAATTGCACTTCATAGTGATGGTATTAAATTTTCCATGCCATGTATTCGGAAGCGGTAAAAAAATTCCAAATGCAGTAAAAATGGTGAAAAAATGCATTTGCAGCATTTTCTTGTGGGCTTGTATTTTACGGCTTTCACTGGTTTATTCTTAGGGTCGGGACGATCACAGGGATAACAAATTTGTATAGGTTTTATAATGTTTTCTCACATTTACAAAATTTAAAACCTCCTGTTCAAAATTTTTTCATACTTTGGTGTATGGAGCTGTGGGTTGGTTATTTTTTTGCAACTTTTGATGATGTTTTCAAGGCTATCATTTTTAGAACTGTACGACCGTTTGATCACTTTTTATAGAATTGTTTATCAGCTTTGCCGGCGGCGATTGGCGGAATAACACCCACAATCAGTGCTAGCAATATGCAGCAAAGCCTTACTGGCTATGGAGAGGGCTCAGCCCATGAGACCTCTACATGTATCCGCACCTTATGCGTGCCATACTATTACGGCGAGCGTTGTTAAGGGGTTAAACAAGAAATGTTTCTGCATCAGTGTCGCTACAGAATTCTCAAGGTATGTTTGCTGGGTGGATCAAGGAGCGGAAGGTGAAGGGTAAACCGAAAGTTCGTAAACAGTCGGTTAGACCATAAGATCCCGTTGGCTCACATAAGATCGTAATCGTACCGTCAATGTTTTACGACCATCCTATATTTGCAATTGATTCGGGAGTACAGAATATAATTCATTCATGATTGTAAGTGGGATATGGGAATGCTCTGATTACCCAACTGCAATATAATGCATCTTGGTTGTTAGGAAAACAGTATTATTGTGAACTATGGATCAGTTCAAAGGATCGAAATACATTACATTAGTGTCAAATGGTATATATATATTGATTGTAAATTAATAACTCTAAAGGCAATGTATAAATAAAGATATTTTGGTTGTTTAAAGCAGACATTGTTTTTTGTGTGTCACTCGGCACACACCTATATGTATATACGCACATATAAATAATAATAACACGCATATACACAGTTACTGTTATAATAATGAAATGATGTTTATAGGTGATAGGGTGAAAAGAAAAAAGGGGGGCTGAGAAGGTGGAACGTTTATCTGTGGATCTTCAAGTGTTTTCATTTAGACCATTGGGTATTAGTGTTTTAAACCGGTTAAGGACTGGGCCCTTTCCTTTTTTCATTTCCATTTTTCACTCCCCACCTCAAAAATCTATAACTTTTTTATTTTTACACGTAAAGAGCGTGTGATGGCTTGTTTTCTGTGTAACAATTGCACTTCATAGTGATTGTATTAATTTTCCAGCCAGTTTCGAAGCGGTAAAAAAACATTCCAAATGCAGTAAAAATGGTGAAAAATGCTTTGCAGTGCCCATTTTCTTGTGGGCTTGGATATTACGTCTTCCTGAGCGCCCCAATGACATGTCTACTTTATTCTTTGGGTCGTACATTCAGGGGATAGCATTTGCATAGGTGTTTTAACTGTTTCTACATTTAACAAAAATTAAAAACCTGTAACAAAATTGTTTTTTTGATTTTGCCAACTTCTGGCGCTAATAACTTTGTTATATACTTTGGTGTACGGAGCTGTGGGTGGTGTCATTTTTTGCGAAATTTGATAATATTTTCAATTATATCATTTTTAGGACTGTACGACCTTTTGATCACTTTTTATAGATTTTTTGAAATTTTTTAATTTTCGACTTTGGGCGCTATTTTCCGTTTCGAGGTTAAACGCATTGAAAAACCGTTAATATATTTTGATAGATCGGGCATTTTTGGACGCGTCGAATGTGTTTATGATTTTTAATGTTTATTTATATTTATGTCAGTTCTAGAGAAAGGGGGGTTATTTGAATTTGTAGGTGTTTTATTATAATTTTTTTTTTAACTTTTTTTTATTTTTCTTTTTACTATTTTTCTGACTCCCTAGGGTACTTTAACCCTAGGTTGTCTGATCGATCCTACAGTATGGCAGTATATGGGGATTTTCCTCCTCATTCATAACAATGTGCTATCAGCACATTGTATTGAAGGGGTTAAAACGAAATAGCCTCGGGTCTTCGGAAGACCCGAGGCTACCATGGAGATGGATCGCCGCTCCCCGATGACGTCACGGGGAGCGGTGATCCCAGGGAAGATGGCGGCGCCCACCACGATTGGTGCTAGCAGCCCGTGAGATATTTTTCTTGCAGCGCGACCCGACCGCCGCCGTGAATACACAGCGGGTAGTTGCGAACCAGTTAAGTTTAAATATCCAGTACATTTCACGCTGTCTCAACTTATTGAATCTCTGATGACAACTGTTGTCGATTTGTTCTATGGGAGTGACACTAAAATGGTCCATATTGCAGTCATGTTCAATGGCCGCATGTCGAGACACGCTGTGTTTCGGAAACCCTTTTTGGATAATTGAGTAGTCCTTCCTAAATATTGCAACCCACAATTGCATTCCAAAAGATATGTCACAAAGGAAGAGCTGCAGTTTAAAAAGCTCTTTATAGGGAAACATTCATTTGTAACATTTGAACAGAATTCTTTTTTCTATGTGTGAATGACAACATTTGCATAAGGCGTGACCACATTTGAAGGATCCCTTGAGGGCAGGAAAAAAGGATGACCTATGTTTTTTGACATGACTGTTGGCCTTCTTTAGGCGACTTGGTGCTAATGCATTACGTAAGGTGGTATTGCGTCTAAAGGTAAATTTTGGAGTTTTTGAGAGGGATATACCCAAATGGGGATCAAGAAGTAAAATGTTCCAATGTTTGCTAAAAATCTTCTTAATCTTGGATGAGTGTTTAGAAAAAGTAGAAATGAAATTTGACACAAATTCATTTGATTCTGGGCCCTTATGGGTTTGGATTTTCATTTTTTTTCTCAAGACATTCTTTCTCTGCTTTTGCCCTTGAGTCTTGTATTAGGTTCCTGGGATAACCTTTATCTCTGAATTTTCTAGATAGTGACTTTGATTGTTCACTGAAGTCTCTATCACTTGTGCAGTTGTGCAGTTTAAACTGCCCATAGGGGAAATTTTTTACCCATTTATTGTAGTGCGCACTAGAAAAATCTAAATAACTGTTGCTATCTACAGCTTTAAAGAATGTTTGTGTGTTCAATAAATTGTTTGAATTTGGAAAGATTTCAATATCTAAGAATTCAGCTTTGTCACTTGTTACAGTGTGGGTAAATTTTAAGCCCCATGGGTTTTTGTTTAGGTCCTGAATAAAACTCTTCATTTCATCGAGTGTACCTTGCCATATGATGAAAATATCATCAATGAAGCGTTTATAGAT
The DNA here is from genome assembly GCA_019512145.1 of Engystomops pustulosus. Classification (NCBI taxonomy): domain Eukaryota; kingdom Metazoa; phylum Chordata; class Amphibia; order Anura; family Leptodactylidae; genus Engystomops; species Engystomops pustulosus. The sequence goes on from WNYA01001476.1 coordinate 26,892, forward strand.
TTTGCATTTTGCATATAAAGGATGTACATAAAGAAAGGTTTCGTCTAAGTGACCTACCACCAAATTCGCAAAACTGGGTGCAAATTTCGTACCCATGGCTGTCCCTTTTGTTTGGAGATAGATGTCAGATTGAAATGAAAAGTAATTATGGGTGAGGATAAATAGCATTGCATCTAGAATGAATGTGGTTTGTAGTGACAGATAGGGATCTTTATCTAGGAAATATTTAATTGATTGTATACACTTATATGATACACTTGGTGATATACACTCACCGGCCACTTTATTAGGTACACCTGTCCAACTGCTCGTTAACACTTAATTTCTAATCAGCCAATCACACGGCGGCAACTCAGTGCATTTAGGCATGTAGACAATGTATTCATACAATAATAGGGTTGTCTCACAACAAAACCGCCGTTAATAATATACCTATTAATCAGAAAGAGGGATCCTGCTCCTTCATTGCCACTTAAAAATGCAGAACTGAGACCCCTTTTTTCTGAAAGACTCAAACTATCCATGTATTCATTAGATACTTATTCATCTTGGTGGTCAAAGTGTAATACTAAATTTCCCCAGCAGTGGCCGCTGTTTGGGAAGTATCAGTCTACCCACAACTTCCCTGGACACTGTGAGGCTCAAATATCACTATTTTTAGCCATTACATGTGTTAGGTGTTCACCAATCCGCAGTGACTACATCATTTCTGTGCAATTTTTTAATATTTCCTTCTGGGATCTTGGATGCATCATGTTCTATGGTAAAGTTAGGAGAGACCCTTTAAATCTACAGATTTCACTTTATTCCCATGTTGTTGCTTCCATTATGCAAATATTAACTTGTGTTTAGTATTTACACCCACACTGCCATTATACTCACATCAAGATCCACACCACATTAAAGGGAGAGAGGAATCTGGATGGATTTTATATGTGAATGCTTTATTATATTCCATAGTGCAATCTGAGCCCTTATTGTCTCCATAAGTAGGATACTACACTTTGAGATAATATTATAGATAATACTGATCTGTTGTGGACCTTGAACTGAGGGCTGGGGCATATTAACCAAACAGAACAGTTAACATTGAGTCATGTGAGCATATTAACCAATCAGATCAAGACATGACTTGAAGGGGTTTATCTGACTAACTTTTTTCTAAAGTTAACAATTATAGGCTCTAATGACGATTATCTGATGTTTCTACCAATTTTTTCAACCCTGGGACCTCCAACACTTCATATTTGATCCTAGTATCAATCGATATATACATAATTAGGTCAAAAAGAAATAAAAAAGTAAATTTAAATAATCATGGGTGGGGCATGATACAGCTTTTATGCCCCACCCCTGAGGTGCACTATACATAAAACATTATATATTTCCTGGAGAATCTAATTCATTTAAAGAAACTCAGATCAATGCTGTTCTCCTTTCTCTATATTATACAAAATTCCGAAGAAGTCATAGCTCTGGTCCTTATTCGAATACATTATTAATTTATACATACATAATTAAGTCAAAAACTAATAAAGCATGACATAGATGTTATGCCACGCCCCTAAGTTATTATTCCCTGCCCTTGAGGATCTGAACTAAGTATAACATAGTATATATGTCCAGGACAATTCAATCCCTTTAATGTAACAGTGATTGAGAATGTACTTCTTTCCGTATATTATACAGAGTTACCAAAGAAGTCTAAGCTAAATAAAAAATAAAGAATGATACAGGTAATATGCCCCACCTCTGAGGATCTGAACTAAGCATAATATAGCATACACTGTACATCTGGGAGAATTCAATCCCTATATTTTCTCCTTTCCCTAAATTATACAGAATTACCAAGAAGTCATGAAGATCACAAACAATTTAAGCATGACACATGTGATATGTCCCACCCCTGAGGATATGAACTAAGTATAGCGTTGTGTATATGTCATAAGAAATTCAATCCAAGTAACACCAATCAAGTATTCTTTGCTTTCACTATATGTATAACGAATTACAAAGAAGTCTTGCCACTAACTTGTATATCCTAAGGTGATATACACTCACCGGCCACTTTATTAGGTACACCTGTCCAACTGCTCGTTAACACTTAATTTCTAATCAGCCAATCACATGGCGGCAACTCAGTGCATTTAGGCATGTAGACATGGTCAAGTCAATCTCCTGCAGTTCAAACCGAGCATCAGTATGGGGATGAAAGGTGATTTGGGGCCTTTGAACGTGGCATGGTTGTTGGTGCCAGAAGGGCTGGTCTGAGTATTTCAGAAACTGCTGATCTACTGGGATTTTCACGCACAACCATCTCTAGGGTTTACAGAGAATGGTCTGAAAAAGAAAAAACATCCAGTGAGCGGCAGTTCTGTGGGCGGAAATGCCTTGTTGATGCCAGAGGTCAGAGGAGAATGGGCAGACTGGTTCGAGCTGATAGAAAGGCAACAGTGACTCAAATCGCCACCCGTTACAACCAAGGTAGGCAGAAGAGCATCTCTGAGCGCACAGTACGTCGAACTTTGAGGCAGATGGGCTACAGCAGCAGAAGACCACACCGGGTGCCACTCCTTTCAGCTAAGAACAGGAAACTGAGGCTACAATTTGCACAAGCTCATCGAAATTGGACAGTAGAAGATTGCAACTGTGTGATGCCATCATGTCAATATGGACCAAAATCTCTGAGGAATGCTTCCAGCACCTTGTTGAATCTATGCCACGAAGAATTGAGGCAGTTCTGAAGCATGGTGTATCTATTAAAGTGGCCGGTGAGTGTACTTATAAATTTTAGGAAGGTAATAGAATAAAGGGGTGTTGGGCTCATGAATTGACAGGTATGAGAATTCATTTTTATTTAGAATTCCTTCATTATAACCCCTTTTGAGGAGTTGTTGTAGTTGTTTACTGAAGGAGACAGTCGGATTGTGATCCATTTTCACATAAAATTCGGTGTCTGATAAAAGGCGTGTAGATTCAAGAATATAGGCGTCTCTGTCTAAAATAACAATCCCTCCCCCCTTGTCGGCGGGTTTTATCACAATTTCCGAATTTTTGGCCAGATCTGTAAGGGCATGTCATTCACCCTTAGTCAGATTGTCATTGGGTAGTTGAGGATAGGTCTTCTTTCTACTGATTGTGTTCGTATTTTGGTTTTGTTTCACTTTTTTCACGGTTCAAAAGATTACTGATATCTGTAATAACTAAATTATAAAATGTGTCAATGAATCCCCCTTTGTGATAGGTAGGGTAGAAAGTTGAATGAGGTTTTAAATCGGTGTGGATAAAGGACAATCCTGGTGATATAGGAATGGGTTCAGCTTGTGGGGAGTCTGTTCTTTCTTTTGTTTTCAAAATGTTAAAATGTCTGGTCAAAGTTAATTTACGAATATATTTATTTACATCTATGAACAGATCAAATTCATTAGCTGGGGAGACTGGACAGAATGAGAAGGCCTTTTCTAAGAGGGATCTTTCATTCGATGTTAGAATATGCTTGGATAAATTGAAGATCTTAACAGTTTCTCGCTTTTGGGTTGCTGTCGTAGTGGGCATTTCATTGAGCACAACGGAATCACTTATTTGGCTAGTTTGATCATTTAAGGACATCATACTGTTTTTTTCAACTTTCTGTTCAGTGGTCTTTCTGTGTGTTCGTCTTGTGATGTGTCTCCCTGCTCTGCATCCTCGTCTTCTAGTTCTTTTCGTTTTAAGCTTAATGGGGATGACAGAGCCGTTATCTCTATTAGTTCTGGGATCAGTTGATAGGTCGGGGTCAAATTTAAAGTCAATGGTAGACCTAAAAAAACCGTTGTATCTGTCAGCAAAGTATTTTCTTTTGAAAAAGAAATGTCAGGTTCATGGTGAGTGAGAGGTCTGGGGGCAAAGTAGAGTTCCCCATTTGGAATTTGGGTCTTTTCTGGAGACATATTTTTTACTGAGATTGGTGAGTCATGAATCGTCAAAAGGGAGGCATTAGGGAATATAATGCATCCATTTATCTTCTTGTTAGATTTATGATCAGTAATATTTGAAGGCAAGGCTTTGTTCGTAACCTGTTGGGTTGGTAAGGGGGGGCAAGTGTGATGGTTTTTTTGCTAAACCAATTTGTTTAACGTTCACATTTTGTGTATTTTGTGTAGGGGTGTGGTGGGTATTGGTCATGGTTGGGAGCTGTAGGGGCAGAGGAAGGGTGCTGTTTCTAAATGTTAAGGTTTTTGTTAGGTTGGTATCTGAAGGCCTTGGTGACATTTTTTTAGGAATGAATCTCAGACCCTTATTCCTTTTGTCTTGAGGTTTAGGGAGATTTTGTGGAGGGATAGGGTGTCTGAGGTGAGGTTTAAGGGAATTAAGACGAGGGGGGTTTTCTACTGATTGGTGTTTCTTTGAGGTGATATTAGATTTTTGATCTTATTTGTCAGCCAATGTTTAATATTCCCTGTTTTATAATCATTCCTATCCCTTGATAATTTCTCCAATTTTTTAGTGATAATCTCTGTTTTGTAATCTCGAAGATGAGAGGTGAGTTGTGGGAGATCACTGAATGTATTTAATGATTTAAATGAATGTATTTAATGATTGTCTCTTATTACATAAAATAGAGATAATTCTATTTGAACAGTCCGTTAATATTGAATCCCAGTCGGTGGAAAAGGCTGGGTCGTTTTTGAAGGTCGCTTCAGGATGGAGTCTCAGACCTCTCGGTATAATTTACTCATTCAAGTAGGTGGTTTGAAATAGTTCATCAAGATGGTGTTGGGATTCAGATTTTGACAGTGTTTCTACTTCAAAGAAGAGGGAATGCATTTCCTTGATCCTATTAACATCTGATCGTCCATCCTGCATAGGAGGGATGGTGGTATGGATGGATTGAGGATTCCCAATCAGGTCATTAAATATCTTGAGTCGGTCTTGCAGCCTGTTTATGCTTGTACAGGCAGTCCCCGGGTTACATACAAGATAGGGTCTGTAGGTTTGTTCTTTAGTTGAGTTTGTATGTAAGTCGGAACCGTATACTTTATCATTGTAACCCGAGTCAAAATTTTTTTGGTCTCTGTGACAATTGGATTTTAAAAATGTTGGGTTGTCATAAGAACCAGGATAAACAATAAATCTTAATTATAGGCACCATTGATAACTGTTAAAGCTGTTTATTGTAGCCTAGGACTAAAGTACAGTAAATTACCAAAATCCAGAGGTCCGTTTGTAACTAGGGGTCGTATGTAAGGTGTTCTTAAGTACGGGGCCGCCTGTCTTTAATTATTTATATATATACATATATTTTTACATATATCCTTTTTTATATAACTCCTATATTTGCATATATATCTATATATATATATGTATATATATGTTATATATTATTTGTTACATATATACATATGTAAAATAATTGTCTGTGTGGATGTCCATGTATTTTTTATGTTATTCAGACTGTTCCAATTGTACTTGAAGAAGGGCGTTTTCGCCCAAAACGCGTTTACCAGTTTGGAATAATAAAAATCAAAATCGACTTGACGACCCTCTCCCTTAATCAGCGCCGTGCCAGCTACTTTTTCTCGGTTTCCTGAAACCTTCTTGCACATTTTTCGAACATTGGATGAGACCCTTTCGAGGGACAACACCAGTAAGCTGAAGGGCAGCTTGGTAGGAGATATACGCCTGATTTTACTTACCCAAGGTGAGTGTTTTTAAGGGGGTACAACCTATACCCTTCCCCAACCACGCTGATACATGGTTATTTTCATCCTCTATGCCACAATAATACACAAGGCGCCGTCCTCTTGTTTTTGTCCCTGTCTTTTCTTTTTTCTCTAAGCTCTGAGGAGTGAGTAACACAGACAAGTCACATGTTGTTTTTTGAAATGCATCCAAACCAAAGTCCAGCCCCTGTGACCATCCCAGGATTTTGGCAGGGTGCAAGAGTAAGTTATAACACACAATTATATTGTAATGCTAATGCTTAGAAAAGGCAGTGAACCAGATTTGCACTGCTGATGTAATAAGCTTCTGCAACCTGTCTTTAGTGAAAATGAGGTCCCTGGTGACAGGTTCCCTTTAAAGCCACCAGCCTCCCTGTTCTAACTACTACTACCACTACAATCCGCTCTTCATCTTATCTCCCATGGGTGCTGTGAATAAGTGGTAAACAATTTTTTTTTAAATTCATGATTGTATGGACTGCAATATATCTACTACCTTTGTCACTGCAGTCATCTACTAGAATAACTTCCTCAAGGAGGATGTCCGGAGAAGTTTCCAGGACACTGTAGATAGTTCGTAGAAGTGTTGACCAGGCTTCATTGTAAAAAGTGATGATAACAGATGTTCTGGGTAACTTATAGTAGTCATATTTCACAGTTCTACACCTGTAAACAGAAAGTGTGTTTGGTAGATTGTAGTTTAAGACACAAGGTATAACTTGCTTGTTAGGTCGCTTTAGCATTAAAAATAAAATAGAAGACAAATCTTTTTTGTTCATATTTCTACATATACATTTTTACCTATCGGGTTATTTTTCGTATAATAAATACTATGCAGTATAGGAGCTTTGAAATGAGGACCATTGATATGGCAACAATCGTAGTTGTTAACTCTTTAAATGCTGCTGGTGCAGATCTGCTCATGCTAATGCTATTCTAATAGGGGCCCGCACAATCTTGTATGATGTACATCACAGTGCTAAATATTGCCTTACAAAGACTGTAAAGATTTTAACTCGACCTAGTTCTATATGGGTATCTAGGATTCAAGGTTCATGTTCTGCAGCTTACAAACTTGTAAAGGCAATTCTAAGCTGAAATAATAATAATAATAATTATTATTTATTTATAGAGTACCATTAATTCCATGGTGCTGTACAATCAGTAGGGGTTTGCATACATTACATTAAGACAAAAACAGGTGCAAACAGGGCCAGATTAAGGGTCCCAGCGGTATGGAGCACCTCATTTAGGATGGGGCCCCCTAGCTTGGCAGCCGACATGGGGCCCCCTCCCACAACAATATATGTAAAAAGATATCACATAGTTACACAGTTCCAAAGCTCTAGAGATATTAGAAACAATGGTATCTTTAGTTTTAGATAAATTCCTACCCTTACTAAACCATTTCCAATTTTGGTCCATGAAAACTAAAAAATACTGAATAATGATACCACAATACTGTTACCAAATAAATACTACAATAAAACCAATATTCCAAACAATAGCGCTACAATTTACAAATGATCCCTCGAAACTGACCCACAGGATTACCACAATTTACCAACTATAAACTCCATTTACTGATGATCTTTACAACCATATTGTTATTATACAAACACCACCGAGCAAAGGGCAATATCACTAATGACACCTCTGTACTAGGCACAAATAATAACATTACATCCTGATTATCACCACTACATAATGACTCAATATTACTGCGATACTAAATGATAACCTACACACAGACCAGTATGTACCAGCATATAGTGACCATATAGTAGTAGATATATACAGTCCTATACAGAGGCCGCAGTGTGATCCAATGACTTACAGGTTACGTCCCTGATGTTGTCTCTTCCCTTCTTTCTGATCTTCCAGGAGACTTCTTCCATCCATAACTCATCTCTGCTGGTTTATAAAACGGACATGGTTGGCATCATCCTATATACTTCTCACACCTGACCCTCACATACAAAACTGACCACAATGTGCCCCCACATGTATCATATATATCCCTAACACCACAACTGTTCACACTGTTCCCCCCCACATAAATCATATATACCTCTCACACCACAACTGACCACACTGTGTCCGCACATATGTCATATATACCCCTCACACCACAACTGACCACACTGTGTCCCCAACATATATCATATATACCCCTCACACCACACCAGACCATACTGTGCCCCAACATATATCACATATACCCCTCACACCACAAGTGACCACACTGTCCCCACATATATCATATATACCCCTCACACCACAACTGACCACACTGTCCCCACATATATCATATATACCCCTCACACCACAAGTGACCACACTGTCCACAATATCATAATAACCCCTCAAACACAAGTGACCACACTGTCCACACAAATATCATATGATACCCCTCACACCACAAGGACCGACATGTCCCCAAATTAGTATCATATATACCCCTGCACACCAAACAAATGACCACACTGTGCCCCAATCATATTCATATAACCAGTCACACCCAAGTGACCACACTGTGCCCACATATCCATATACCTCAAACAATCCCTATTGGACCCCTAAGTATCAAACCCCCACAAAAATGACCATCACGTGTGCCCGAACATATATATAATATACCACTCACACCTACAACGGACACACTGGTACATCAACATAGATATCAGAATACCCTCACACCACAAGGACCAACAATGTCCACAATATTATCATATATACACCATCACATCACACAAGCCTGACCACAATGTCCCCAATATCATGATATATGACCCTCACAACCACAACTGACAAACTGTGCCCCACTAAACATACTGATGACCCCTGCACACACACAATGGATCACACTATGGCTCCAAGCAGAATATATATACCGCACTCACACAAAAGGACACACACTGGCAGTGTCACCTCACAATATTATACAAAACTAAAACTCAACAGGCCAACACTATAAATTATACCACACCACAACTGAGCACACCTGTGCACACACATAGATCTATATACCCATCACACCACAACTGACCACACTGTGCCTCCACAAGATAAATCAGGTAATACCATCACACACACAAGTGACCACAACTGTGCCCAACCATATATCTTATACCCCTACACCACAAAGTGAGTGACCACACTGTCAACCTACATATATCATTATAGCCTCTAACCACACAACTGATGTCACAGACAGGGCGGTTTGAAACCAACAAGAGATGCACACAGAACCGGGGGAGTTGATACAAACGAGTGAAGGATCAACAAGCACCAACAATTACAATAAGAAAATTGCTGGAAACCATAACACTAATTGATGACAATACACCCAACCCCAATGCTGGTTGGGATCTAGTAGACACGATGGGAATATAACACGGACACGTACAGTACAAGCTGGAGAGCTTGTCCACACCACTAGAAGATTATCATGTGCAGTGAGCTACAATACTGATCTGACCGAAGATAGACGTGATTCTATAGTACCTCACAGGTGACGTGTTATACCCTCTTTAGGGCCAGAACGAATCTCTAACTTATTGCTGAAGAATTTCCACAACGTCTTCTGCATCCAGAGACAAGACACGCCACGTGCACCTAAAATTACTACCAGATGGCTTACAGTATAAATGTCACCTGGATAAACAGAAAGACAAATAGCCACCCCCCCACAAAAAAATATTACGCCATATCACTCCATATATCCATAATATAAAACAAGTCGGTCTCGGGCACCCTCATTCCAGTGACTGTCGGTCTCGGGCACTATCCTTCCAGTGACTGTCGGTCTCGGGCACCCTCCTTCCAGTGACTGTCGGTCTCGGGCACTATCCTTCCAGTGACTGTCGGTCTCAGGCACCCTCATTCCAGTGACTGTCTGTTTCTGGCACTCTCATTCCAGTGACTGTCTGTCTCAGCACTCTCATTCCAGTGACTGTCTGTATTGGCACTCTTACTCCAGTCACTGTCAGTCTCGGGCACTCTCATTCCACTGACTGTCAGTCTCAGGCACTCGCTTTCCAGTGACTATTTCTGGCACTCTCATTCCAGTAACTGTCTGTCTCAGGCACTCTCATTCCAGTGACTGTTTGTCTTGGCACTCTTATTCCAGTGACTGTCTGTTTTGGGCACTATCCTTCCAGTGACTGTCGGTCTCTGGCACTCTCATTCCAGTGACTGTCGGTTTCTGGTACTCTCATTCCAGTGATTGTCGGTCTCGGGCACTCTCATTCCAGTCACTGTCGGTCTCTGGCACTCTCATTCCAGTAACTGTCTGTCTCAGGCACACTCATTCCAGTGACTGTTTGTCTTGGCACTCTTATTCCAGTGACTGTCTGTTTTGGGCACTATCCTTCCAGTGACTGTCGTTCTCTGGCACTCTCATTCCAGTGACTGTCGGTTTCTGGTACTCTCATTCCAGTGATTGTCGGTCTCTGGCACTCTCATTCCAGTGACTGTCGGTCTCTGGCACTCTCATTCCAGTGACTGTCTGTTTCTGGCACTCTCATTCCAGTGACTGTCAGTTTCCGGTACTCTCATTCCAGTGACTGTCATAGTATCATAGTATCATAGTATATAAGGCTGGAAAAAGACGCAAGTCCATCAAGTCCAACCTTTAAGAATTAAATAAATGTTTTATCCCCATAACCCGTGATATTTTTTCTCTCCAGAAAGGCATCCAGGCCTCTCTTGAACATGTACATAGAGTTTGCCATACCAACCTCCTGCGGCAGAGAGTTCCATAGTCTCACTGCTCTTACAGTAAAGAACCTTTGTCTATGTTGATGGTAAAATTGCCTCTCCTCTAGGCGCAGTGGATGCCCCCTTGTCCTGGTCACAGGCATAGGTATAAAAAGATCTTTGGAGAGATCCTTGTACTGTCCGTTCAGGTATTTGTACATTGTAATGAGGTCTCCCCTCAGTCTTCTTTTTTCTAAACTGAATAATCCCAAGTTTTATAATATGTCATTGTATTCTAGTCCCCCCATTCCCCTAATAATCCTGATTGCTCTCCTCTGCACCCATTCCAACTCTACTATATCCTTTTTATACACTGGTGCCCAAAACTGTGCACAATATTCCATGTGTGGTCTGACCAGAGATTTGTATAAGGGCAAAACTAGGTCTTTATCATGAGAATCTATTCCTCTCTTGATACATCCCATAATTGTATGTGCTTTAGCAGCAGCCACCTGGCTCTGGTCACTAAAATTAAGTTTACCATTTACCAATACCCCCAAGTCCATTTCAGCTCCAGTTTTACCAAGTAATTGACTGCTTAGAACATAATTATACTTTTTTTTCCATGGCCCAAGTGCATAACTTTACATTTATCTACATTAAAACTCATCAACCATTTCTCTGCCCACTCCTCAAGCTTCCACAAATCCTTCTGCAATGCTAAACTATCGACCTCAGTATTTATTACTTTACACAGCTTGGTATCATCTGCAAATATTGAAACTTGACTGTGTAAACCCACTACAAGGTCATTAATAAAAATATTAAAAAGAAGTGGCCCCAATACTGACCCCTGTGGCACTCCACTGGTAACATAAACCCAATCTGAGAATGTGCCATTAACGACGACCCTCTGTTTTCTATCACTAAGCCAATTACGGTACTTACCCAAATACACAGATTTTCCCCTATTCCCAGCAGTCTCATTTTATATACCATGAATACCAATAACCGTACCCACCTCTTTGGTAACAGATCCCTATGCTGTTCAAACAATGAATACCAACAAAAAGCATATGAGACCATAAGTCGTACTGCAAGTACCGAAAATGAATTCAAAATATAAATCTTTATTAATACATATAGACAATCAAAAATTGGACATTAAAACCATACACGTTAAAACCACAAGAACAAACAGCATGGTGGTGGTCAGTCCATTAACCATAATAAAGAGTAACACGTCATAACGACATACCAAATCAATCAATACGTATAGAGATAGGGCCTATACTGAGCACAGAGAATATAAAGTACATCTCAGTTATAACACAAGTGTCAAAGTAATATACCTGTACCTCAGGTCAAATTAGCCCCAGACCACCACCACAGCACCCCACAGCAATGCTAAACTATCGACCTCAGTATTTATTACTTTACACAGCTTGGTATCATCTGCAAATATTGAAACTTGACTGTGTAAACCCACTACAAGGTCATTAATAAAAATATTAAAAAGAAGTGGCCCCAAAACTGACCCCTATGGCACTCCACTGGTAACATAAACCCAAACTGAGAATGTGCCATTAACGACGACCCTCTGTTTTCTATCATAAGCCAATTACTTACCCAAATACACAGATTTTCCCCTATTCCCAGCAGTCTCATTTTATATACCAACCTTTTATGCCGCACGGTGTCAAATGCCTTTGAAAAGTCCAGATATACAACATCCACAGCGTCCCCCAGATCCATTCTTGAACTTACCTCTTCTTAGAAACCAATCAGATTAGTCTGACAGGACCGATCTCTCATAAACCCATGCTGATGCTGGGTTATAAGGTTGTGCACAGTGAGATACTCCAGGATAGCATCTCTAACAAACCCCTCAAATATTTTCCCCACCACAGAAGTTAGACTCACAGGTCTGTAGTTTCTAGGATCGCTTTTTGATGCTTTTTTGTATAGTGGTACCACATTTGCTATGGGCCAGTCCTGTGGAACATAACTAGTCCTCAGTGAATCTTCAAATATTAAAAATAATGGTTTGTCTATCACGGTACATAGTTCATGCAGAACCCGGGGGCGTATGCTATCTGGCCCCGGTGATTTATCTATCTTAGTGGTTGTGAGGCGGCGCCGTACCTCTTCCGGGGTTAAACTGTTGACATTCCAAAGAGAATTTACATTTTTCCTCATTGTGTCTTCCACCAGAGGATTTTCCTGGGTAAAGACAGTTGAGAAGGCGACATTCAGTAGATTGGCCCTTTCCTCATCTCCTTCCACCATGACCCCCATGTTATTCCTAAGGGGGCCCACACTCTCTGTTTTTAGTTTCTTATCATTTATATACTTTAAAAATAATATGGCAAAATTTCTCTCAGTCTCTATTTTTGCGGCCTTGATCTGCTTTTTACAGGATTTATTTTTCCTCACGTTTTAGCACCTTAAACGCCTTATCTTTCTCATTTATGGATTTTTCTTGTTCCTCTTATGCTTTTTCCCATAAGGTATGTGTTTCTCACAGGACTTTTTTAGAATATATGAGAAAAAGTCCCATTTTTGGGGGGGGCTTTTGTCTTTGAGAACATTGTCCCAGTCTATGCCTTTAAGGTCTTCCCTTAGGTGCTGAAAATTTGCCCTCCTGAAGTTTAGAGTGTTGGTTGCCCCTTCCCTAACGCTCTTAGTAAAGCGTAATACAAAATCAATGTTATTATGATCACTATTACCCAGGTTCCCCCCACTCTCATTCCAGTGACTGTCTCTGACTCCGACTGTCACTTTGTCTATGGAGAGATATATCAGAAGTGCTGAGAGCAAAGCTCCTGTTGGCCATGGCAACCAATCAGAGCTCAAGTTTCATTTTCCCACAGCTGTTTATAAAATTACAGCTGATCTCTGATTGGTTTCCATGGGCAACTGGAATAGTTTTACCTCAGACACTCCTGATAAATATCCCCCTATCTCTGTCTCTATCCATCTTACCTAGGGCCCACCAATGAAACTGTTTCTGGGGGCCCACCTACTGCAAATTGATATATTAACCCCTTCCCGCTAAAATAGTACGGCGCGCATCGGGTCCCGGTGCATGGAGAGGGCTCACGGGCTGAGAGGGCATCACAGCCCAATAATACCAGCCTGTAGCCGCCCCAGTACTAGATCATCTATAGATGGTCAGGTACTGGATTGCACCCGGCTCTTCCCGCCACCCCTGATGTCGGTGGTTCCCGGGGTAATGATTATGTTAGTGTTAGCCTTTTCTAGGCCTTAGCGTTAGTAATGAGCGCCGTCTATTTGACATCACCATTACTAAGGAAAGCTTTAATTAAAAAAAAAACATAATTATTTTAGGAATTAGGATTTTATATTTCACAAAAAGATGGCGGCACATGAAACTGAAAAATAGTAAAAATAATATAATAATGGTTTTTCACTGCGTTTAACCCTGTAACGGAAAATAGCAGCCACACTCCCTCTGCAACCACTAAGACATTGCGGTCTGAGTTTGACCACGGTGTCTAAATAAAATGGGCTGCAGCTCCCTAGTATTCTTCGGCACCTTGTGTTCCATGCAGGATGCCTCCAATCCATACCGCATGGTGCCGATCCTTAGCAGAGGGAGCGCGCTCCCCCTGCATCCACTAAGACACCGTGGTCTGTGTTTGACCATGGTGTCTAAGGGGTTAAACACCCGGGATCGGAACTTTCCCAATCCCGGCTGTTATTGCCATGGCTAGGTTGTGTTAACATAGCTTAACCCCGGCAGAAGCAGGACCTGATGTCCTGCAAACTTCCTCTGATGTGCCGCCATAGAAAGGCATCACGTCATAAGAAGTACCCTTAATGACTGCCGTAAAAAGCCGAAACGCCGGTCATTAAGGATTTAAGAGGGTCCTGCATTTTGTGCTAAATGTCATAAATGGAAATAATATTAACAAGGAGTATGAATGAAGCTGCAGTCAAGCATTTGTCCTACTGCTCAATTTAGTGTCTATAGAGAATACAGAGGCGTGCCTTGCAGATTCCCTCTGACGCATAAACATTGTAGTACTCAGGTTATACTGCAACTTCATTACAACTCCTTCAAATGTAAAAAAAATATTCAAACTCAAAATAACTTGCACATAACATGATCATGGACAGATTCTATCCGCTGAACAACTAGAAAACGCTGAGGAATTGATACAAAGGAGGAATTTATTAATTTGTTGCCGACTGCGACAGTGCAGGGCTCAACAACACTAGTCTTGTGTTGCATATCAAACACATAAATGCTTCAATGCATCTAGTGAAATAACTAAATGAAAGTTTTTTTCCTGTTCCAACAAATATTGTTTGTATAGTAAAAATTTGGATAATTTTTCAATATACCTGTGTATAACACACAGCTCTGATTAGTCTCTGTGATATAATGAGCCGTGAGCGGTTCCCTGTCATTTGCATTGACAAAACCTCATTGGGTGTTTACTTTGACTTACATTGGGTTCCTTGTTTCGATTAGATGGCGATGTAGTGAGATCTGGTCACTGAGGTAGATGTTTATCTGATGTTTTCTGATACTTTCCTCTTCAAGCTTCTTTTCTTCCCCCTGAAGATTGAGCCTCACTGGGCGCCCAAACTCTCCTACGGCATATGGGTCCAGTGGTGGTTTTTCATACACTGGCCTCTTCAGATGCTCATAGTCGAGTTTACTTTGATTGATAGATACTTCCATGCGGTCATTGTGTTTCTCAATGTTCAGACCCTTCACATCCAGTTTATTACCATCTTTTATTTTCAGTATTTTTCTGTATTCACTTAACAGTAGGAAACCATAGAACAACATAGAGGCAATAGCAGCCAGTAGTAAAAGTCCCTTCAATCTCCTCAGTGGTTGCCAAACGGTCACCAGTCCACATGTCATATTTACCACATCTGTCATGCATCAGACCTAGAGAAGATATAAGCAAACACTCTAAGAAAGTATCAGTGCATATCATTAACTCCCCAGCACTCTTTTAAAAGTATTGGAAATTGGCACATGCCGCACACATTTTCAAAGATTGCTTATTATACAAATTATATATATATGTGTGTGTGTATGTGTATCTCTCAGTATTAGTAACTTTTAACACTCTTTATCATTATCATTTAACTATTTATTTCTTAAACACTATAACATAATCACATAACATTCATGTAAGATCATTACCTTGCAATGTATTCTTGTCACTTCCATGTATTGCCTTGTCTTAAAAATCTTCTTCCCACACCCAGATCTAACACACCTGTAATGTATGATAGATCTGCATTCACTGTATTTGGAGCAACAACCTAGAAACTATCCACTTACATTCTATCCAATATACCACCCACTTACACACCCATAGTGTGACTCCACCTGCTTCTACAAGCCCATTTTACATAGTGTCATGCTTTTAGACGTATTGTTACCAGTCCTTGCAGTTTTCAGCAAAGTCTAAACATAACTTGTTTCACATTTCTATCTGACAATTAATAAGAAAAGGTCTGTCATTTGTGGTTTTGTCTGTAAAATACCATTAAATTCCGTCAACCTGCTTTGAACAATGGGTTAAACAATACATTATTATTGAAGTATATGTAAGTAGGAATTAGACTCCAAGGGCTCAAGTAACCTAGTGAGCCTAAAAAAAATAATAAATAAATAAATAAAAACCTAAAAGTTTAGATCTATTTCCTTTCGCTGGAACTGATATAAAAATAAACAAATAAAATCATAAAGGATCCACATGTCCCAAAATTCCCAGTCAATCACAATATAAAAATAATTATTCCTGTCAGTGAACCTCATAACGGAAAAAGCGCTTTACTGTCTAAAACACCGCTTTTTTGCTGTTTTGCAACGTAATATAAAAATAAATTGGATATATTGGGAAACTGAGAATTTTTTGTTGTACAAAAGGGTAAAATATTTAAAATCTATTAAAACACAATAAAGCCTTTATAAAATTGGTAACACCTTAACATCATGATGACTCATTTCATAGGATTTTTAACACTCTTACTAGGAAGTGCAATTTGTTATGTAGAAAACAAGCCCACATACAGCTCAGTACATAAAACATGCTTTAAAAAAGTTTGGATTTTTAGAGAATAGGAGAAATAAATGAAATGTAAAAATTTAAAAACGGGCATTGGGGGAATAGCAAAGCTCCATTTCTGCTATATTTCATGGTGTTGGATGGACTCCTGTTTTGTTTAGAAGTGTTATATGTCTTCATTGCTTGTTTACTGCCATGTGATCTTATTAATTGTTAAAATACATACTATCTTTTTGCACAGAGTGCTTCTATTCCTTCTACTATACTACCCTTGTGTAGCATTCTTTCTCACTGATTGAGTCCATAAACACTTTGGCCATGTTTGTAACTTGTGCTTTGAACAGTTCATCTACAGTACTGCTTACCCTTACTGCAAACTTGACGCTACACAGTTCTTTCTACCTCATGAAATCTCCTCTATTGAAAGAAGAATGAATGTATGTGATTGATGGGAAAAGACTAGTTTGCGCACAACAGTGTAAAGCTATAGAATGTTTTTTTCACAAACCAATGTTTACATTTATGACAGTGTTGGATAGTTCTCTCTACATATCATGGTTGGTTGCAAATACTGAAAAGTTCTGCACTAACAAGTGATAACAAGGGTGTGGAGACATGTATGATGATAGATAAAGGGGTTGATTAGTTACACTATTTTCTTCTCACTCATAAGCAGTTTTATTTTCACTTTCTGGTGTTTGTGTGTACATGTTGTATAATTCATTGAAAAACCAAATAAATGAATTGAAAGTCCTATTTTTTATAACCTCCCATCTGCATATATCGCTCAACGACTAACCTTTGGTAACCCTAAAGCTCCATAGACTTACCTAGCACCAGCTCTATGACAGGATTGGGCTTGTAGAGGTCCAAAGCCAATTGATCACAGCACTCTGTAGAGGAGTTCCTGCACATGACGAGGCGCCATCTACAGCTATGTCAAAGCTCAACCACTCCACCTGAGGTCCCATCACAAGACTACGCAGTTTACAACCCTTACACCCTTGTAAGGCCAACAGATCAAGATAGTGGGAACCCTCACATCACACAGACCCCCGCAGCTTCCAATATGACACCTACGCTTTTATTACCTCAAGACCGTAAGGAAGACAGGTGGACAGGGGAGAGATTTTTTTTTTTTTTAAAAAGGGAGCAACTCTGCTCTGACAACTTCCAGCTCCTTGGCACACCCACAAATCTTATAGGCCAGCTTGATGCATCTACAGCGAAGAATAAGTACCTTGAAAATTGCTGCATGCAATATGATTTTGTATTAGAGAGCTTCCTGAGTCACAGATGCCCATAATGTGGCGTGCAAGTTGATATGGTAATTAGTTATAATTTAGTAATTGTTTATACTGTTGAAAAAAGACACATGTCCATCAAGTTCAACCAATGAAGGAAGGGAAGGGATTGGATGAGGAAGAGATTTAGGGGAAACAAATCTAACATAACCGTCAATGTTATTTAGGTGTAAAAAGGCATCTAAACCCTTCTTGAAGCTCTCTGCTGACCCTGATATGATCAGCGCCTGAGGCAGGCTATTCCACAAATTGACAGCTCTCACAGTAAAAAAGCCCTGTCGCCTCTGGTGATTAAACCCTGTTTTTTTTCCAGACGGAGACTGTGCCCCTTTGTCTTTTGATTTGATCTAATCTGGTACAATTTTCCACCATATTTTTTGTATGGACCATTCATATATTTATATAAATGAATAATGTCCCCTCGTAGTCATCTCTTTTCCAGACTAAATAAATCTAGTTGTTTTAATCTTTCCTCATAACTGGTACTTTCCATACCCCTTATGATTTTTGTGGCTCTTTGTTGTACCTGCTTTTTATGTACTGGTTCCCAGAACTGCATTCCAGGTGAGGCCGAATCAATGCCTTGTACAGTGGTGATATTACATACCTATCCCGAGAGTCCATACCACTTTTGATACATCTTGCTAGCTTTAGAGGCAGCTGATTGACATTGCATGCTGTTATTTAATTTATGATCTACTAGTACCCCCAGGTCCTTCTCAACAAGGCACTCTCCCAGATTTACTCCCCCGAGAACATATGTTGCCTATGAATTATTAGCACGCAGGTGCATAACCTTACATTTATCCACATTGAACCTCACATGCAAAGTGGATGACCAAACACTCAGTTTGTCCAAGTCACCCTGCAGCCTATGAACATCCTCCATAGACTATATTACACTACACAGCTTGGTGTCATCTCCAAAAATACACACAGTGCTATTAATTCCTACCTTTATATCATTAATAAATATATTAAATAGTAGTGGGCCAAGCACAGAACCCTGGGGTACACCACTCATAGCTGGTGACCAATAGGAATCATTGACCACAATTCTCTGGATACAATCCTTCAGCCAGTTTTCGATCTATAAGCAAATTATTTCTACCAAACCCTTATTTTACCCATCAGGCGTCTATGAGGGACAGTGTCAAATGCCTTTGCAAAATTGAAGAACACAATATCCACAGCAGCTCCTCCGTCCAGGGATCTGCTCACCTCTTCATAGAACAAGATCAGGTTAGTTTGACAACTTCTATTCTTAGTAAACCCATGCTGGCTGTCACTTATTATACTATTTGATGTCACATACTCCAGTACATAGTCTTTTATTTACCCTTCCAATATTTTCCCCACAATGGAAGTTAAGCTTACAGGCCTGTAATTGCCTCGCAAAGTTCTGGAGCCTTTTTTATATATTGGCACCACATTTGTCTTGCGCCAGTCACGTGGCGCCGTACCAGTCATTAGGAAATCTCTGAAGATTTTAGACAGCAGCACAGCAATAATAGGCCAATAACTTTGGCCATCTATCATTCATTTTGTATTTTGGCTGAATTTATTTCCTTCTTACAGATTTTGGTAAGTGTTTTGTAATTATTGAGAGCCTCAGGTAACCAATTAGATTTATATTTTCTGAATGCCCTCTTTTAATCATTAATTGCCCTTTTAACGGCAGCTGTAAGCCATTAGTATCATCATGTGACAGTATCTGATCCCAGTCTCTATCCCGTAGTGCAGCCCTGAATTTCAGGAAATTAGCCTTCTTAAAATTCAATGTTTTTGATTTTCCCACATATTTTTGCTTTCTACAGTTTAAGAAAAATAATTATGTTATGATGGCTGTTCCCAAGGGTTTCCCACACATTTTGGACAAATTTCACATTGTTAGAAATCACAAGGTCCAACAAAGCATCACCACTTGTAGGATCTTTTACAACCTGTACTATAAAATAATTCTGCAGAAAGTTGATAAAATGTCTCCCCTTCACAGATTTATATTTGGAAACTTATAGTCTCCCAGGATCACTACTGTCCCCTCCTGTGCAGCCCGCTCCATCTGTTTATATAGGTGACCCTCTATTTCTATAAATCACACCAAAAATAATTTTCTCAAAGCTCTCCTGCCTTTGAATTTCCATAAAGTTTCGGCCTCCTCACACTCTTTATTGACCACTGTCTCATTCACAATCACTCTCTTCTGACATACAGGCATACACCACCTCCCCTCCTATTTGCCCTGTCTTTCTGAAAGCGTGTAAAACCTTGAATATTAACACTCCAATGATGTGATGCATCTAGCCATGTCTCTGCTTCATCAACTACATCTAACAGTTCATCTAATACCAGAGCCTCAAGCTCACCCATTTTGCTTGCAATACTTCTGGCATTTGTGAACATAAGCTTTAATTTTCCACAGTTATTTATTTGATTTATAGTAATTTTACTGTCACATATATCCACCCAGCAACATAGGCTGTCCCCTCTCTGACCTGTCTACCCCCTTAGCGTCTTGCTTTTCCTCCTACCGCAATCCTAGTTTAGATACTTTGCCACTCCTGCTAGGATCTTCTTCCTCGGCACAGCAGCCCCCTTCCATTTAGGTGCAAGTTATGAGGTGCCCAGTAATTGATACCAGACATCTCAGACGCTTACTAGCTAGATCCAATAGTCTTCCACAAGATATTTTTGTGAAGCCACATTAATTTACAGTCAAGGATGGAGTGATGGAAATGGCCAGGAAACTAACTAACTACGTAGAGAAGAGCTTTTCACCCCCTACTATCCTGTAGATGGTCATTTCCTTTCAGGCTTCTGTTCCACTATGAGAACAAGCAACATTTGTTTTTCTCCTTTTCCAGAAGGGGAACAAATACTTTCTAAGCTCAACCTGCTTCCCTTGTCTTCTCTCTGGTCTCCATTGAGAGAGGCAACTCCTTCTCTGCCCCTGTCCTCACTGTGGAGATCTCAGAAGAAACAAAAAGCTACAGATTCGAGACCATCTGTATCATCTCAAGACCTGGACTAAGGCTTGTATATAACCTGATAACATGTTTAACATTCTTGAGTCTGAGACTCCTCACACAGTCTGACGTCTCAGTAACTCACCATAGTAGTTTGAACGATGAGAGTGAGTTTACCTTTTACTGATTAATCTGTTAAACTTTTGCATTACACTGGTTTTATAAATCTTGCTTCCTCTGTAGATATAAGGCACTCCTTCTACCAATTGTGAATGGGGAGTGATGGAACAAGCTGTGGAACTGGAGTCTTGCTACATAATTGATGTAAGGGAGATCTGAAAAATGTTTTATTAGAGCCAGAAGCGGTACAATCATAAAGTGAGTCACGTTAACAAGTCATATGACTATGTACATATACATAGGCTCCATTTTTACATTAAATTAGTTCCAATGAAACTTGACAATGTAACAAAACAAAGTTAGTAATGATAGAACAATTAAAAAAAAGCACAGAAATCTGCACGCATCCCCTTCTCCTAGGGCGTGCGCGCCGGCTTCAGAAGATTTAAAGGGCCAGTGCATCGTTAATTGCCGCTGCCCATTTCCCAGAATTCCATATAAACCAGCCTCTCCCTGCACACCTTGCCGGATCTTCGTGTCTAGTGCCATAGAAAAAGCTTGTTCCCATGCCCTTTATGTTTAGTGTGTTTTCCCATTGTGACCCCGGTTCTATTCTTGACTACGCTCCTCTTCTGCCTTGACCGATTGCTATGCCCCTGACTCCGATCCCGTATTGACCGTCATGACCTCCTGCCTGTCCCCAACTACGATTCTGTCTAAGGTTGGTGTACCTTGTCTTGGCCGCCACTGCAGATAAAGTCGCACCTGTGGAACAGCCTGGTGGTACCACGCTGCAACAAGTCCAACCCGCTTTGCGACAGGCTCTGGTGAAAACCGGGTGCTACTTAGATTCCAGTCCCAGGTTTCAGCTTAAGTCATTGTTTGCGGTGGTCCAGTGGGTCCACTGCCCCTGGAGCCTGACAGTAATATCCAGCCATGGACCAATCAATCAATGAATCGCTTGTTCAAGCTAACTTGTTAATGTGAATAAAAACAGTTTAAACATTAAATAAAAACATTTTTTAATAAAAATAATTAATTAAATAAAGTTAAAGTCCCCTAAACACAAACATTCTCTATACACATGTAATAAAGTAAAAAACCCCCACAAAATCGCCAAAAAAACCCACATATTTGAAATCGCCGTGTCCGTAACAATCCTTACAATAACTCAGAAACATTATTGGGCGCGCTCGGCGAACACTGTAAAAACAAAACACGAAAAACTTGCCAAAAATTTACATTTTTCATAAAATCTGTTCAAAAAAATGTTCTAAAAAGTGATCAAAAGAAGTTATTTGGGCCAAATTGGTACCAATTGAAAGGACAACTCAACACATAAAAAATAAGCCCTAAACTAGCTCTGTCAACTAAAAAATATTAAAGTTACGTCTGGCGATGGCGATGCAAAAACAAATGAGATTTCCTCTGTATTAGTTTTTTTCCAGTAAAATTGTAAAAATAAATGAAAAACTATATAAATGAGGTATCACCATAATCGTAGTGATCTGTAGAATAAAGATAATATAGTATTTTCAGTGTACGGTGTACGACCCCCCAAAAATACAAAAGTAAGGAAACCAAAATTGACAATTTTCTTTTCACCCATACATTCAAGAGTTAATAAAATCTCATCAATAAGCTAATGACCCACTAAAATGAAATATTTGTAAAATGCATCTCATGTCGCAAAAAATAAGCCCTTATATATCCAAATTGCCAAATAAAATAAAGATTGCATAGCCAATAAAAAGTGACAATGCATAATCTGCTCTGAATGGCGCAGCTTCCCTTCGATGCCCTGGCGTGTGCCCATACAGCAGGTTACCACCACATATGGGGTATTGTTATACGCGGGAGGGATTGGGTATCAAATTTTGTGGAGCATTTTGGTATTTTATCCACTGAGAATTTGTACATTTTTTGAAAAACACATTAATTTAGCCAAAAAAAAAATTACTTTCAAAATTGTATCCGATTTTGTTTTAACCCCTGTAAAACAATTAAAGGGTTAACAAACTTCATAAAACCTGTGCAGGTCCCTCAATAGCAGTATTTTGCGTTTTTTATGAAAATGTGAAACGTTCAAAGCCCCTACAACATCCTACAAAAATAAGAGTATGCATAAAAAACCATGTCCACATAAAGAAGACATTCGGTGAATGTTAGTTATTACGTTTTTTTGCTGTTATGACTATGTGTGGTAAGAGTAGAACATTTTGAAGTTCGAAAATCGAGAATTTTTCCAAATTTTCACCAAATATCTGATTTTCTCATAAATAAATGCAAAACATACCACCAAAATTTGTCAACTAACATGAAGTATAGAGAAAACAATTTTAAAATCACTTGGATATGTTAAAGTGTTCCAAAGTTATAACTATTTATAGTGACACAGGGCAGATTTGAAAAAATGGGCCGTGTCAGGCTGTACAGAGATCTGTGCATAGTATACAGTGTTATACCCAGCTGTACAGAGATCTGTGCATAGTATACAGTGTTATACCCCGCTGTACAGAGATCTGTGCATAGTATACAGTGTTATACCCGGCTGTACAGAGATCTGTGCATAGTATACAGCAGTGATGGCGAACCTTTTAGAGACCGAGTGCCCAAACTACAACCAAGACCCAATTATTTATCACAAAGTGCCTACATAGAAATTTAATTTGTGATTTATGTTCCCTGCTCTGTCACAGCTTTCATTCATATCAGCACCCTGAGGACACCAATAAAGCAGAAGCTAGAAGAAATTTGGATGGTCATTGTAGCAGGAAGAATTGTCAGGGCCAGAGCAAGAGCTACAATGATAATCCAGATCTGCCCCCCCCCCACTCCTCCAGTAGTCCCAGTTAGCACTGTCACTATAAAAAGCTCTGTGCAAAGCAAGTCCTGGGCTGTTTGGGACGGTAGGAAGATACCTGGAGTGCTCTCTGGTGATGGCCTGGGTGCCCACAGAAAGGGCTCCGAGTGCCACCTCTGGCACCAGTGCCATAGGTTCGCCACCACTGGTATACAGTGTTATACCCGGCTGTACAGAGATCTGTGCATAGTATACAGTGTTATACCCGGCTGTACAGAGATCTGTGCACAGTATACAGTGTTATACCCGGCTGTACAGAGATCTGTGCATAGTATACAGTGTTATACCTCGCTGTACAGAGATCTGTGCACAGTATACAGTGTTATACCTCGCTGTACAGAGATCTGTGCACAGTATACAGTGTTATACCCCGCTGTACAGAGATCTGTGCACTGTAGTATACAGTGTTATACCCTGCTGTACAGAGATCTGTGCATAGTATACAGTGTTATACCCTGCTGTACAGAGATCTGTGCATAGTATACAGTGTTATACCCGGCTGTACAGAGATCTGTGCATAGTATACAGTGTTATACCCGGCTGTACAGAGATCTGTGCACACTATACAGTGTTATACCCTGCTGTACAGAGATCTGTGCACACTATACAGTGTTATACCCTGCTGTACAGAGATCTGTGCACACTATACAGTGTTATACCCGGCTGTACAGAGATCTGTGCACACTATACAGTGTTATACCCGGCTGTACAGAGATCTGTGCACACTATACAGTGTTATACCCGGCTGTACAGAGATCTGTGCATCAGGGCCGCGTCTGCCATGAGGCGAGATGAAAATCTCGCCTCAGGCGGCAGAATGCGGGTCCCTGTAAAGGGCCGCGAAATTTGCCGCTCTAAAGTGGGCGATTCGGGCGTCCATTAACGCCCGAAGCGCCCACCAGCTAAATAAATCGCGCCTGTCTCTTTAAGACACAGGCGCGATTTATATGCGGAGCGACGCAGCGCCTTTCCGGCAGCTGCGCGCTCCGTCCTAAGCAGTGACACAGGCGTCATGACGTCATGCGCCTGTGTCACTGTGCGGAGCGGCGGCACACAGGAAGACCGGAGTGAAGGCCGCGTGAAGACGGGAGCCGCGCCGAGGGAGCAGCTGCCTGCAGGTGAGTATGATTTTATTATTTTTCATGTACTTTAATTAAATGTGGGGAGGTTTCATGTTATACTGGGAGGGGGGGTACTATATAGGGCTAGAAAACGTTTAATACTGGGGGAGGAGGGGACGCTATAGATATCATATGGGGCCATAATTATTTTATACTAAGGGGGGGGGGGACCTTTGCATCTATTTTTAGATATGAGTCGGGGTCATTTACCAAGGGCCCGAATTGCACCGGCTTTTTGGCGCACGCGATTGGGATTGTGGCGCATCGGCACAGTCGTGCACATGGCGGAAATGGGGGGGGGGGGGGGCGACAGGGCCGAATGAAAACCCAAAGATTCGAAAGAAACCGCCCAGCCAGCCCAGCATTTAAAAAAAAAAAAAAAAAAAAAAAGTGTGGTTGGGACACACGCTTACCTGCATTCGGCCCGCTTGGTGAAGTTCAGTTGCATTCGAGGAATTAAGCGCAGCAGCGCCAACCTGGTGGAGTCGGAGGAAACGGCTGAGGACGCCGGAGACCAGAATCCTCCGCAGAGAAAGAGAAGCGCCGCTGGATCTCTGTACAGCGGGTATAACACTGGTAATGTGCACAAGCTCTCTTTACAGTCAGGTTATAAAAACTGTATACTGTGCACAGTCTCTGTAACAGCAGGATATAAAACACGTAACTATTGGTGCACAGATCTCTGTCACATGGGGTTTATAACACTGTATGAATGTGTTCACAGATCCGTACAGCCGGGTTTATAACACTATATACTATGCACAGATCTCTGTACAGACCGGGTAAAAACTGATAAAGACTAAGTGCACGATCTCTGTACAGCCAAGGGTATAATAACACTGGTATACTACATGCACAGTCTCTGTACAGCGGGTATACACTGTCTACTACAGTGCACCAGATCTCTCCATTGCCGGGGTATAACACTGTATACTACAGTGCACCCGATCTCTGTCAGCGGGTTGTATAACTACTGTATAAACTATGGCACAGATCCTGTATCAGCGTTGGGTATAACACTGATATACTGATGCACAGATTACCTGTACAGCCGGGTATAACAACTGTATACTATGCAGCAGATCTGTGTACAGCCGGGATATACACTGTTATACTACATGCACAGATTCGTCTGTACAGCGGTCGTATTTAAACACTGTATAGCTACGTGCACAATCTCTGTACAGCAGGGTATCAGTAATCTATGCACAGATCTTGTAACAGGCGGTAAACACTGTATACTGTGCCACAGATCTCTGTACGCAGGACGTATAACCTGTACCTATGCACAGATTTGTACAGCGGGGCTTATCTTATAACACTTGTATTACTACTACACAGAATCTCGACAACCGGGTTAACCACTGTTATAAATATGCACAGATCTCTGTACAGCAGGGAAGGTTACTATCAAGATCTACGGTTATAACTGCTTGCCACAGATCTCTGTACAAAGCCGGGGATAACACGGTATAAACTATGCCAGATCTCTGATACAGCGGGTTAAACACTGATACGCACGAACTCGTACAGCTAGGGGGGTAGAAAACATGTCATACTATGCAACAGATCTTCGTAAGCCGGTGGTGAATAAACAGTATAGTATGCACAGATCTACTTGTCAAGCAGCGGGCTATATGAACACTGTATACTATGCACAATACTCTTTACAGCGGGTTTTGGTTCATAACCCTGTTACCGGTCACACCAGATCTCTGTACGCCAGGGTTATAAACACTGTATATACTTTGCACGATCTCTGTACAGTCCGGTTATGGTATAACCACTGTATCCTATGCAACAGAGTTTGCCCCTTTTCTGTACAGCGGGTACATAACACTGTATACTATGCACAGCAGGCGGATTCTAGCAATTTTGCTGCCTGAGGCGAATATTAAAAGCTGCCCCCCCCCCCCCCCGCTCCCTGTTAAGTAAATCCTTAAACTTACTAACAAACCCTCAGACAGCTCCTGAACACTTGTGACTGATCACAGGATCTGAGAGGCATTAGTGGAATCTAGTACCTTAGAATGACAATCTCATTCCATCGGGACTTTATCGGTTCTCCAATCCAGACGTATCAACTGCTGAATCACGGCCGATATCTTCAGCTCCGGCAGCATCTCCACCCGGCGTCCCTAAAATAACCACGTCACTTAAAGTATAAGTCTCCTGGATAACACACTGCGCTCCTAAATAATATATACCACCACAAACACAACTGACCCGCAATCTCCCCACATAACACATCCCTTCATTATCCCTGTCTCAATATTTAAAGGCCTCGTTATTCACCAACCCAATTAAATTATATACAGCTCCCATATACAGATCCCCTACAAAGCTTAAATAAAAATCTTGCCCCCATATACATCCCCCAGCTTAGAATATACGTGTATCCATATACATCCCCCCAGCTTGAATATACTGTATATCTATAAATCCCCCAGCTTAGTAATATACTGTACCCACCTTATACTCCCCCCAGCTTAGTAAATACTGTATCCCCATGATACAGCCCCCAGCTTAGTAATATACTTGCCCCCATTAATACATCCCCCAGCTAGTATATATACTGTACCCATATACATCCCCCCAGCTTAGTATATACTGTATCCCACTATACACACCCCCCAGCTTAGTAATACGTACCCCATATACAGCCCCCCCAGCTTAGTGATAACTGATGCCAATTACGCCCTCCAGCTTGAATATACTGTGACCACTACACCAGCCAGGCTTAGTGAATATACTGATTACCCCCATATACAGTCCCCCCCCAGCTTAGTAATATACTGTATCCCATATACCCCCAGCTAGTAATATACTGTATCCAATACAAGCCCCCAGCTAGTATTATACTGTACCCCATTACAGCGCCTCCCAGCTTAGTAATTATACTGGATCCCAATATACATCCCCTCCCGCTTAGTAATATACTGTATCCATATAAGCCCCCCAGACTTAGTTAATATACTGTACCCATTACACCCAGCTTCTAATACTGTATCCCATATACAGCCAATCCCAGCTTAGTAGAATTACGGTTCATATACATCCCCCAGCTTAGTAAATACTGTTACCCATATACATCCCCCCAGCTTAGTAATTACTGATACCCAATACATCCCCCAGCTTAGTAATATACTGTATCCCATATACATCCCCCAGCTTAGTAAGATACTGAACCGATATACATCCCCAGCTTAGTAATATACTGTACCCAATACAGTCCTCCCAGCTTAGTAATAACTGACCATATACGCCCCCCCAGCCTAGTATTAATGTATCCCAGATACAGCCCCCCACTTAGTAATATACTGTATCCCATATACAGCCCCCATCCCAGTTAGTAATATACTGTACCCCATATACAGCCCCCCGCTAGTGATATACTGACTCCAGAA
This sequence comes from Engystomops pustulosus, assembly GCA_019512145.1. Taxonomy (NCBI): domain Eukaryota; kingdom Metazoa; phylum Chordata; class Amphibia; order Anura; family Leptodactylidae; genus Engystomops; species Engystomops pustulosus. The sequence goes on from WNYA01001476.1 coordinate 55,138, forward strand.
ACAGCCCCAGCTTACGTAATATACTGTATCCCATATACAGCCCCCACTTAGTGATTTACTGTACTCCATATACAGCCCCAAGGCTTAGAATATACGTACCCCATATACACCCCCAGCTAGTAATAACTGTCAGCCATATACACCCCCCAGCTTAGTCATATACTTTTGTACCCCATATACACCCCCCCAGCTTATCAATATACTGTATCCCATATACAGCCAAGCAGCTTAATATACTGTATATCCCATATACAGCCCCCCAGTTAGTAATATACTGTACCATATACAGCCCCCCCACAGCTTAGTAATATACTATACAAGCAGCCCTCCCCTAGTATAAATAATTATGGCCCCATAATAAGATAGTGAGCAGGCCCCCCGAGAGAAATAACTCGCAGACCTAAAACAACCACTGAGTATAAAATAAGTATGGCCCCAAAATACTACATTAACCCAAACCAAATCCCCAACAAATAATAAATATAGCATCCCCCCCCTACCTAAACTAGTATAAAATCTTTGGCCCCCCAACATAATAAGACAAACCAGGAAAGAAGAGGACGTGCTAGAGTACAAAAAAAACAGAAACACCCCTTTAAGCGTAGTCAGAAAGATGTAAGGATTTCCCTAGTATAAAATGTAATATGGCCCCCCCCCCCCCAAATAATATATATAGATCCAACCAGTATAAAATAATGTATATATTATAGTAGCCCCAAATATAAATAGAGCAGCCCCTACCCCTAATATAAAATATTATGGCCCAAATATCCAAATTCCCCAAACAAAAGAACAGTGGGGGGGTGGGGAGAGCACCACCCGACCATCTAAATAGTACAGTTGATCAGTGGAAACAAAAAAGGACATGGGAGGGGGGATTTCTCGTACACTAGTAGCTTCTAGGAGGAGGTTTATAAAATAGTAAGTAGTTATCCCCCCCTGTACAGTATTAGGTCAGCAGTTCAAGTATAGTTAAGTATTCCCCCCCCCCAGTATCCCCACACACACCCCCCCAGTATAAAAAAAAAATAAGATTGGCCCCAAATCCACAAAACAACCAACCAATAATATATATAGCACCCCCCCCCCGTATAAAATAATTATGGCCCCAAATAATACATTTATGCACCAACCCCTCCTAAGTTATAAGTATAAGTATGGCCCCAAATAATACATATAGCACCCCCCCCCCTAGTAAAGATTAAGTAGGCCCCCAACGAATAACATATAGCATCCCCCCCCCTCAGTGGTATAACGATAAGTTGGCCCCAAAAATACAATAGCAACCCCCACGGTACAGTGTCTAATAAGATAAAGTTGGTTTTATAAGATAAGTATGGCCCCCAAATAATACCATATAGCACCCCCCCACAGTCCCCCCAGTATAAGATAATTAGTGGCCCCAAATATTACATATAGCAACCCCCCCCCCCCCAGTATAAGATAATATGGCACCACCCAAAATAATACATATACCAGTGCACCCCCCCCAGTATAAGATAATTATGGCCCCCCCCCCCAATAATATATCTAGCATCCCCCCCCAGTTATAGATAGTAAGTATGGCCGCCAAATAATACATATAGCATCCCCCCCTAGTATAAGATAAGTAGGCCCCAAATAATACATATCGCACCCACACCACCTTAGTGAATTGGACGCGAGGGGGGGGAAAGAAATGAAGCTAGTCTTGAGAATAAGGAGCGTGGTGGGGGTAGGACTATGCAGGTAGGGAGTGCGCGGACCCAATGGACGAGAGTATAATGGGTACTTCTCGTGGGGGGGATTTGGGGGGGGATCCTATATTGTGGGGGATGCTATAGTATTATTTGGGGCCATACTTATCTTATACTTAGGGGGGTGGGGGGATGCTATATGGTATTATTTGGGGCCATTACTTATCTTATACTAGGGAGGGGGGATGCTATATGTATTATTTGGGGCCATACTTATCTATACGGGGGGAGGATGCTATATGTTTTTATTTGGGGCCCTAACTTATCTTTATACTAGGGGGGGATGCATAATATTATTTGGGCCATACTTATCTTATACTGGGGGGGGAATGCTCGTTATAGTATTATTTGGGGCCCTTCCTATACTTATTCTTATAAGAGTGGGGGGGTGCTATATATATTATTTGGGCCATAAATATTTTATACTAGGGGGGGGATGCTATATATATTTTTTGGGGCCATAATTATTTTATACTAGGGGGGGGATGCTATGATATATGCTATTTTGGGGCCTCCAATTATTTTATACTAGGGGGGATGCTATATTTTATATCTACTAAGCTGGGGACTGTATATTGGGATAAGTATATTACAACTGGGGCTCTGTATATGGAAGTACAGTATATACTAGCGGGGGGAGGTCTAATGGGGTAGTAATGGGGTACAGTATTACTAAGCTGGGGCTGGATATGGGGATACAGTATATACTAAGTGGGAGGGAACTGTATATGGGGTTACAGTATATTACTAAGCTGGGGCTGTATATGGGAACAATAACTAAGCTGGGGGGATGTATATGGGGTACAGTTATATTACTAAGTGGGGGGCTGTAATGGGATACAGTATATTACTAAGCTGGGGCTGTAATGGAGACAGTATATTACTAAGCTGGGGGGATGTATATGGGGTACAGTATATTACTAAGCTGGGGGCTGTATTGGGATACAGTATATTACTCAGCTGGGGGGGACTGTATATGGGGTCGAGTTTGGGTCTGGTAGAAGGTATATTACTAAGCTGGAGATGTATATGGGGTACAGTATATTACTAAGCTGGGGGGGCTGTATATGGGATACATGTATATACTAAGTGGGGGCTGTATATGGGATACAGTATATATACTAAGTGGAGAGCGGGGTGTATATGGGGTACAGTATATTACTAAGCTGGGGGGCTGTTATGGGATACAGTATATTACTAAGCTGGGGGGGCTGTAATTGGGATACAGTATATTACTAAGCTGTATAGGGGTACAGTATTATAGGGGGGGTGTATATGGATCAGTATATACTAAGCTGGGGGGGATGTAATGGGATCAGATATTACTAAGCTGGGGGATGTATAGGGTGGTACAGTATATTAAAGAAGGGGGTGTATATGGATGGGTACAGTATATTACTAAGCTGGGGGCTGTATATGGAGTACAGTATATACTAAGCTGGGGAGCTGTATGGATACAGGATAACGTGGGGCTTATATGGGATACAGTATATTATAAGCTGGGGGTGGGAGTATATGGGTTACAGTATATTACTAGCTGGGGGGTGTAAGGGGTAAGATATCACTAAGCTGGAGGGGGACTGTAATGGGGTACAGTATATACTAAGCTGGGGGAGGTTCTATGGGGTACAAGTTATTACTAAGCTGGGGGGATGTATATGGGATACAGTATATTACTAATGGGGGGGATGTATAGGGGTAAAGTAATACAATGGGGGGATGTATATGGGGTACAGTATATTACTAAGCTGGGGGCTGTATATGGGATACAGTATATCACTAAGCTGGAGGGGCTGTATATGGGTACAGTATTATTTACGAAGATGGGGGGATGTATATGGGGTACAGTATATTACTAAGCTGGGGGCATGTATATGGGATACAGTATATTACTAAGCTGGGGGGTGTATATGGGATACAGTATATTACTAAGCTGGGGGGATGTATATGGGGTACAGTTATATAATAAGACAGGGAGGGCTGTATATGGGATACAGTAATTACTAGCTGGGAGGCTGTATAGGGAGTTACAGTATATCACTAGGATGGGGAGGGGGGGGCTGTATATGGGATACAGTATATTACTAAGCTGGGGCTGTATATGGGATACAGTATATTACTAAGCTGGGGGGCTGTATATGGGATACAGTATATTACTAAGCTGGGGCTGTATATGGAGTACAGTATATTACTAAGCTGGGGCTGCATATGGAGTACAGTATATTACTAAGCTGGGGCTGTATATGGAGTACAGTATATTACTAAGCTGAGGGGCTGTATATGGAGTACAGTATATTACTAAGCTGGGGGGCTGTATATGGGATACAGTATATTACTAAGCTGGGAGGGGACTGTATATGGGGTACAGTATATTACTAAGCTGGGGGGATGTATATGGGGTACAGTATATTACTAAGCTGGGGGGATGTATATGTGGGGCAAGATTTTATTTAAGCTGTAGGGGATCTGTATATGGGAGCTGTATATAATTTAATTGGGTGGTGAATAACGAGGCCTTTAAATATATGAGAGCAGGGATAATGAAGGGATGTGTTATATGTGGGGTGAGTGCGGTCAGTTGTGTTGTGAGGGGTATATATTATTTAGGAGCACAGTGTGTTATCCAGGAGACTTCATACTGTAAGTGACTGTGGTATTTTTAGGGACGCCGGGTGGAGATGCTGCACGGAGCTGAAGATATCCGGCCGTGCATTCAGCAGTGATACGTCATGGATTGGAGAACCCGGAATAAAGTCCTCCTGATGGAAGAGATTGTCATCTATAAGGTACTAGATTCCACTAATGCCTCTCAGATCCTGTAGTCAGTCACACAGTGTCAGGGAGCTGTCTGTAGGGTTGTTAGTAAAGTTTAAGGATTTACTTAACAGGGAGCGGGGGGGGGGGGGGGCAGCATTTTAATATTCGCCTCAGGCAGCAAATATGCTAGAATCGGCCCCTGCCTAAACATCCTACAAAAATAAGAGGATGCATAAAAAACCATGTCCACATAAAGAAGACTTCGGTGAATGTTAGTATTACGTTTTTTTGCTTGTTATGACTAGGTGTGGTAAGAGTAGAACATTTTGAAGTTCGAAAATCGAGAATTTTTCCAAATTTTCACCAAATATCTGATTTTCTCATAAATAAATGCAAAACATACCACCAAAATTTGTCAACTAACATGAAGTATAGAGAAAACAGTTTAAAAATCACTTGGATATGTTAAAGTGTTCCAAAGTTATAACCATTTATAGTGACACAGGGCAGATTTGAAAAAATGGGCCGTGTCAGGAAGGTGAAATGTGGATTTGGCGTTAAGGGGTTAAAATACAAATCTTCATATTATATAACAACAAAGATATAAATACCATAAAAAGAATTGTGGCTTAACAAAAATTCGACCTTCTCATCATATTGATGTTTTTTTGGATTTTTATACCTTAATTTTTGGACAATATTATTCCTTACATATACAGTTTTATCATGTTATACTTTTTAGCATTCATCCCCCTTGCCCTTACCCCACCCCACCCAATAAGGCTGACCGGGGGAAAAAATGGCCAGGGGGAAAAAATGGCCAGGGGGAAAAAAAAGTATACATTCTTTTGCTCAAGTATAACCATACTTTTTCACACTTCCCAAATTGATAAATTTTTTATGACAGATCTTTTCATATTGGATTACCTTTGTCACCAGGTTTTCCCATTGAGAAATATCAAGAGGAGTCTCACTCGTCCAATTGCGAGCAATCAAAACCTAGTGTAATAGTAGTGTAAGCCTACATATAGTGACCATATGACAGATGGGATCATATTCAAAAGTATTCAAGATACAGGTCTTTTCAGAAAATTCAAAGCTGATATCTAGACAATCCTCATGAATATTTGCCGAAAATGAAATTATTTAATTACAGCTCCAACTTAAATGTAAAAACCCCGCTTTTTCTATTCCACATTTTGTACACTTTAATTCTTTTGCACAGCCCATTTGATTTAATAAAGCTTGAGAGTAATATAGCCTGTTAAGGTGAATAATCCTATGATTACATATGAAGTGACACTAAATTACTTTTATTATATCCCTTCGCAAATATCAGGAGGCAAGTGATCCACTTCCTGTTCCCAGTGTCTCTGAGAATTGTACGTGTTATCCCTAGAGTATTCTTTTTGCAATGTTTTATAAAGTTTAGAAATTGTGCATTTGCCTGTCCATTCCAAAAAGATCTATTAATGTATCCACACTAACCATAAACCATTGTTGATTAAATATGACTAGTACAGATCTTGCCTAATATTAAAGGGAACCTACCACCACAAATCTACCTATAAAGGTAGATCGGGTGGTAGGTGGATCAATAGGAGATGAGGATAGCCCTTTTAAGGTCTAATCCTCACGTCCCCACACTTTTTTGTTAACTTTTATTAGACTTTTATGCAAATTTAGTTATGCGGCTACTGGGGCGTGGGGTAGCCGCATCTGAGGTTACACGAGGCGGCTACTCCACGCCCCGGTAGCCTCTTTTCCCCTCCTACTCACCCATCTCCGGCGCGCAGCTACGCGGAGAAGCATGCGCCTGCGCGGTCACTGCTCCGAAACAGGCGCGGGCCTGCTCTTCCTTTTTAAATCTTCAAACTTACAAAGACACCCAATTTGAAAATATTTGGCTTACCTTAGTAATACCTATCTCTGTCCAAATCCTTGTGTTCTCAAAATGGCTAAATTCTTTAAAATGTGTATTATGCCAAATCAGAGAGCAGGATATGAAACATGATATTTTGCCCAAACCCCCCAGCTGTTTCCACAATTGATTAAGAAGTCTATAGATCGGAGAGTTCCCAAATCTCTTTTTACAAAATAAACCAGATTCTAATGCTGAAAAGATGGATTCCTAGTACTCTGCCTGTGATATTAGGTTCTGTAACAAAATTGTATCCTTCCATCTGAGCAGAAACATAATCTTAGTTGCCAAAAAATAAAGTTTAAAATTCAGATTGCCAATCCCCCCTGGTTGCACTGTGTGTACAATTACCTAATCTTTATTCTGACATGTTTAAACCCCATATCAATTTATTTATTAATCTCTCAATGAGTCTAAAAAGCTTTTCTTATACCCATACAGGAGAGGCAGATAGAACATGTAGTAATCTGGGAGAATAATAATTTTGCGTAGACCTATACGGTATGCTTTAGAAAGAGGGAGTTTCAACCATATAGATATTTTGGATCGAATTTTAGATATAGTTGGCAAAATATTCATTTCTACATAATCTTCTACTCTTGCTGATACCTTAAGCCCTAAATGATCCATACACTGATGGGGTTGTAAGACTTTAATCTCCAGCTCTCCACTCAGGGGGACCTCATCCCATTAATATCTAGCCCGGATACGTTTCCAAAACCTTAAATAATTTTTATTGCCACAGGGACTGATCTTCCCGAATTGTCTAAGCATAATAAGACATCATCTGCATAAAGCAGGATTTTGTCTTCCGCTCCCCCATGCCAAAGCCAATAATACTCTCTTCTGACCTGATTTTAACCACCAAAGGCTCCATAAATATTGCAAAAAGTAAAGGAGCTAAAGGGCATCCTTGAGGGGTACCACTTGTCATTTATCCTAACCCTATCAATTGGGTTGTTGTATAACCTCTTAACTCAGAAGACAAACTCCCCTCCAAAGCCAAACTTATTCATAGTTTTCCATAGGAAAGGCCACTCTACCCTGTCAAATGCTTTAATAGCATCAAGAGACAGGATAGAGCAGCCCCCCAATCCTGTCTATGTCTGCATATTTAAAAACAAATGGTCAAAATTCATTGAGATGAGTCTCCCTGTTATAAATCCATTCTGATCTACATGAACTTTTGAACCTACTACCTTTTCCAGTCTTCGGGATATGGGTCTATATGACCCTTTCTCCATTGGATTCTTTCCCTTCTTTCAGATAAGGATGATGGTGGCCACCAACATTGATTTTGGGGGTATCCCCATTATCCCCAGCTGAATTCCAAATTTCAATAAGGATCGGTAAAAGCACCCATATCTTCTATAAACTTCACAAGGTAATCCATCAGATCCCGGGGTAGTGTTGTCTGAAATAGATTTTACAGTTTCTACCAACAACAGTATGGATCTATCAAGTTCCTGTCTCCGTGTTACCAAGATTTGGAGGTAAAATTATATATTTCATATACTTGGTGATCTTCCGATCAACGTCTACCAATTGTGTTATATATAGCTTACTGTAGAATTCATGAAACTCTCCCATTATCGAATCCTCATCTTTCACTATCTCTCCATTATCCCTCTAGATTTTAGTTATTTGTGTTTTATCTTGCTGATTCCTTACTATATCTGCTAACAGCCTCCCTGGTTTTCCAGTGTCACAAAATATTTAAAGAACAAGAAAAAAATTCTCTGTTGGGCCTTCCCTTCCATATGTTGTTTATACTTTTCATTTGCTGTATTGTACCTTTCACTGTTCTCTTCTGTGGGTGTATTTATATAGATATGTTCTAGTTTAGCTAGTTCTTCTCTCAACCCTCTTTCTTTTATAGAGCAATGTTTCCGTGCCACATAGATCTCATTTTTCCACCACCACCTCATGTAGGCCATTAAGGCGTCCCATACACATTGAATCTTAGCCTAATTACAATTGGCCATCTGTATAGGAAACCACAACATTCCGGACCCCTGAAGGGTACGCAAGGTCACTCAGTTATCCTTTTACAGACACTCCCAGAACGCACGGGTTCTAAGAGGTGCAGGAAATGATTTAAAGTTGTCCACACAACTTCAGGATATGGCACAACCCTAAATCAAAGCCTGAATGGCTATAAGATCCCTCTCACCCTCTGCACACGTTCCACTCCAGGTCTATCATATGGATGGGTAACCAAATACTAGCAATTAATCTGTGTTTACTCTAGAGTGTGCTTCTTTTGTGTTTGTTTTTGTTCCTGTCATACCATATGCATTTTACTAAAGGGAATTGCTAGCGGTTTATTCCGACAAATTACTGTGCCATACCAGCTCCCTTCTACATATACCTTTTTTACAGGGCAAAATCAGGCAACTCATTTATTGTCAATATAGGGTCATGTGTTTTGTATAGACCTATTGTGGTCATATACATGGGTCAAATTGCATGTACTTTTGTACGTTTTAGGTGTTTTTAAGATTTATGCATGTTTTGTAGTGTTTACAGTGATGATATAAATAAAAACTTGTATATATATTTTTCTTGGCCTATACACACTCCTCTTGGTCTCTTCTTTTGTTGATATATTTGGAATTAGAGTGTGGTGGCCCTCTCAGATATACTTCAATTATAGATTTGCTGTGCGGGTTTCTATTTTTATTGTCATAATGCCTGCATGTTCATCACACCTTCCAAAAGTATAATATCTCCAGTTTAACTTGTTAATCTTTTTTCAAAATATCTATCCAATTAGGGTTTAGCCTGAATTTATTACTTCTTCCATTCCCCTCTGTGTCAAACTGTAGTCCTAATACTACCATAGAATGGTCTGAGTGACCCACTGTCTCATATTTCATGTATTTCACGAGTGGTAAAGCATTTTCAGAGGCCAGGACCATATCAATCCTAGACATCACCCTGCCCAAATGCGAGAAACATGAAAATACTTTCCGTTCTTTATATTTACAATGCCAAATGTCAGAGAAGCCTGCTCCTCACAAAATTTGGAAAGTGGTGTGGTTGAGAGATTTGAAATTCCCATACTGTTATTATCTATTCTATTAACTAATACTGTGAGAGAGAAAGGTGGAGTTAGATAGGTAACACTCATAGTATATCACAAAGGGGAAAAAATAAGATGAGAAGAGAGAGTGAGGAAAAAGAAAGGAGACCCTCAATTCCACCCTTCCCTCCAGTCCCGCTTCCATTTTACTTATTACTTTTTTTTCTTTACAGCCCCTTGCAATCCATCCACTGAGATCCTTCTTCTGCTGTAGAAAAGAAGGTTTTCTCCTGATACATAACTTGTAACAATGCTGGAAAAATGAGGAAATATGAAATCTGAGCTTGAGACAAGTGTTTTTTCAATTCCACAAAGCTATGTCTCCTCGTCATGGTGACTCTTAAATAATCCGGATAGACCAGTATCTTTGAGTTATTATATAGCACCACCCCTTTTTTCCTTAATATTCTCAAAATAGAGTCTCTATCCTTAGCACACAAGACTCGACAATAGATTTAGGATTATCACTTGGCTTAGGCTTTTTACTAGGAAGTTGGTGTATCTACACTATACAAAATACAGTTGAAAGTTGGTTTTGCCTAATTATCTCCAGTATCCATTGTGAGACAAACTGAGCAATGTCCTTCTGCTCCGAATCCTCTAGAAATCCCACCAATGTAATATTACATCGCCTTGAACGTTTCTCCAGGTCCACTAATTTCTCTTGCAATTTCTGATTTGTGATTACCTGTTTATTTTCTTTGGCTAGAGACTCCATCTTGCCCAATCTATCATCCTGTTCAGATATTTGTTACCTTAATTTATTCAGAGATTTCACTACTTGCTACTCCCACATGTTCTGATAATAATTCCAAAGCTGTGTTACATTTTTTTACAGCCATCAAAATCCTATTGTATCTTTTGGTGCTTTCTAGGATTAATCTTTCAAGAATTTGTCAATTTTAGTAGGGCCCCTATCCTTGGGTGAACCCATCCCCCCAGATTTCCTATTTGTGTATCTAGACATTTCAACCCTCCTACATCCGTTGGGAAATTCTTAAATGGGTGGTTTCCTTTAAAGCAGATAAAAAATTCTCAGATGGGGGTTTCCTTTAGAGCAGTTCTAAAACCAACTAAGAGGGTAAATATTACTATACCAAATAGTAAGCAAGTGTTTACAATATATCATCTTATAAACCTTAGAAAGAGGCAAACAATTATCAGCAGTTACATATCTCCCAATGGATTGCTTAACAGAAGTTGCTACAGCACAGGGAAAAGAAAAGCGAAAAAAAGGGAAAAAGAAAAAAAGAAAAATGATCCCAGAGATACAACCCCAGTATGGAATGGTAATCCCTTAATTTTAATGCTTTTAGAGAGAGAGAAAAAAAACAGACATAAACCAACAATTTTCTCTAGGTTTTTTCCAAAAAACAAACATAAGCCCACAATTTTCTCTGGGTTCCTTTCCCTCAGATGTCCTCTCACTATTGATGCGGAGCAAACAAAACCAATGCTAGCTACACACAGTCAGATAGTATATGATAGTTTATGAACTCCATGTCACCATTTCTATAAATAGTGTATTGTCAGTTACTAGTATGAAATGTACTGTCTCTGTTACTGTAACTAGACCAAGAGAGTCCAGGATGTTTGTCTGAAGGGTAAGTTCCTTAAAGGAAAAAAAAAGAAAAGGATTTGGCTCTGAGGCCTGTCACCCACTGCAGCGATATAAAGGCTAGTAAAAACTTTATCTGTGGGCAGGTAGCTTCCTCCAATATATTGCAGGCACCAGTTCAGTAGATGAGTAGATCCCTCCATTCAGAAAACCGGAAAACTGGACGTCCCAGGTGTTTCCACTTTCTATCTCTCAATCTCCATATCGTATCCAGAGTCCACAGCTCCATTCCAATCCAAGACACATGGCTCACCTCATCTCCTGGAGGTTAACTTTACAATAGCCTTTAATTATATCCCGCTCAGGCTGCATGTCCAGTACTCACAGGACCAGTATCAGTGCTTCTCCTGTCAGATGAGTGCTTACGTGCCCCAGATAGCCTGCCTAGCGATTCCGGCCTTTGCTGGTTCATCAGACACAATGGCGTGGCACGCGGGTATCATGGAGCCTGTCTCATGCTGGAGCGCAGAGACATGCGGGAGAGGGCAGAATTCCAAGGGTGGTGTCCTACGTCATGCCGCAGATACACCGTCCAACAGCTATCATTTGATGGCTATCTGTAAATCTTTTGAGGAAACAGGAGAAGCTAGTGTGGCTGTCTGATCTTTGTACAACAGAGGTCATTTTAATGAATTAAGGAATGCTGTAAGGAATGGTGGTTGTGTAGTGCTACTATCTGTCCTAAGATTGAGTAGTACGATGCCAATACTTCCGTTATTTCTGAGGGTCAAATACCTTTTCATTGTTAGTGTTCAGAATAAATGGCAACCTTCTCTGTGCATTTCTTTTTTTCAGTTTGTTGGTAAGGAGTTTACTGCTTCATTGCCTAGCTTAACGCTTGTGTATATTTATATGAATCTGTCTGCTTCAATTGGTGTTGGTCCTATATCAATCATTTCTGCTCTATGGAGGCAATAAGCATTTTTATTGAGTGTGTTTAATACTGCCAGGCTAGTTACTGTTAGTTTCTATTACTTACACTGGCAATGTCGTTTTACAGACTGTGCCTAACCCTGCTGGCTTTGACTTTGCCCTCCCCTATAGGAAATGTGTAAGGCTATCATTTGCCTTGACACTAAAAAGGCTGAAAATACCAACCAAACCCTGCGGGAAAAATGTCTTAATGGGTTTATGGATAAGCATCATAAAAGTCAATTAAAATGCTATCTCTTCAACACTCCCAGGCTTCTTTTCTTGAGTTTAAGGAGATCGCCATTGACATCTTTGGAGAAAGCTTGACTGCTGAGCTCCAAGCCTGAGCCTGTGGATCTGGAAAATGCCACTCTAGTCTCTTTTCCAGCGCAACTTGCATCACTGCCCCGGTGATTCCTGTAACCATAAATGGAGTAACCCTACTGGCCTTAATCGATACCAGCTCTCAAGTGACCACAATTTACAGTACTGCCTTTGATAAATGCCAAAGAGGAGAATTCCTGTTACAGTCTCCAAAGGCATATTTTAACATCATTGTTCCTACTTATAGGGAACCTATACCCATACACGTCTGCTGGAATCTCTAGTCATCAGAGATACCGAGTTATCCTGACAAGGTGTACTGGTAATGCAAGTGCCTGAAGACAGTAACTTCTCCCTGGTGTTGGGTACCATTGGGTAGCCACTGCTACCCTGAAGTGCTGAAGGCTCTCCATAACACCCTACCATCGATACCCAGTGACTCTAGAAAGGTAATTGCAGAGTCGGTATCAAAAATCCTCATCCCGCCAGCTTTCAACATGGGATGAGATGTTGGTATGATACCAAGCCTGCATGGGTGTCCAAGATCAAGACTACCAGGCCATGGTAGAACCTCTATCAGCAGATGAAAACCTACCCATTTTGGCAGCCAGGAGCCGAGTCACGGTATCCTTAGGACATCCACCCCAAAGACTTGGGGGAAACCTCCCTGTTTGCCTCCCAACAGTTGGAGGTCAACTGAAGGCGAGCCTGCCGAGCAATCCTGGTGACTTGAGCTCAATATTGGAGACCATGATATAATTCCTGCAGACCAAGTGCAAGGTGTACTGGAAGTCGTCAAGCAGCACCACCAGGCCTTCAGCAAACATCCTCTGGACTTTGGACACACTACCTTCATCCAGCAAGCTAGGTGATGTGCCTTAGGACAAATTTAAGCCTTGGTGCAAGGAGTGGATTACAGGACATGACACCATGCCTTTCCTAAAGACAACAGTTGGTTTAAGTGCATTAGCTACCAACTGTATGGTCCTCATTTAAGTAATTTTGTCTGACACAAACCCCAGTTCCTATAGCCAGGACCTATAGCACCCAAAGCGCACTTAATTTGGCACCCCTACAGGTTGTACAGTGTGTGGACCATCTGGAAGCTATATGCTGCTGGACAGCTTTAGCTCACATGTCCAACTGGTCTATAGCCGAGCCGTGGGCGGCTTGTTCAATTACCAAAGGGATATGCAACATCCCTGCCAACGCATAGGCAAGGTGGTAGTTGTGAATAGCGCTTTCTCCATGTCAGGAGCTGTTAGGAAGACTTTGTAATTGTAGCTGTAGCCACTGCCTAGTAAGGCAAGAGTTAACAATACCCAATGCTATTGTCCAATGATGTTCTTGTAAAGCAAGCTGGGAGCTGATTGGAGAAGTGCTACCACCTGACCAAGGGAGTATATAAACCCCTGGTGGACAGGAGCACATGGTCTTCTGAGGGAATCAGACCTCGTGGTCTGTCTGAGCAGTGAGCAGCACATAGCTGAGATCCAGCACCCCGACTCAGCTCCATTTATATCAGCCCAGCCTGAAGCTACTACCAGGCTGAGAGTAATCTTCATGCGGACCAGCTATCTCCCACCAGCTCGCGAGCTTGCTAAACCTGCTGTCACCGTTTGGCCATTGCCTGCTGTTGAATAAAGAACTGTAATTTGATTTGCACAATGTTGCCTCTGTCTAATCCCTGGATAAGGCTGCTTACCACCACAGGCTTCCCCATCCATCACACAAGGATTCATCCTGAAGACACCCCTCAAGGGTTGTCCCAGGGAGAACCCATTGCATCAGCCTCTCCCTCCATATTTCTTGCACACACTTCCTGCACATGCTTGAAAATGGCTACATTATGGTAGCTGAAACGTTGTATTCTTCCCACTGGTGAAATAAAACACTAGTTTTCACGGAGTGCTGCTTCCCTGTCTTGGATTTTGGATTGTGTACCTTGGGATCGTGAGTTGGACCCCTAGAAGCCTGCACACACACGGATTTGAATCCGATTTTCACAGTGCTGCTCTACTTTCTTGTTGTACTCCATATTTCTTTCACACACCTCCTGCAGGAGACATGCCAGGCTGTAGGACTGCCCTCCAGTGCCCATACCAAGCACCGTAACCATAGCGTGCCCAAGGCCGCACTAGCCAGCTACTCCGGTATTCTGGGCCATGGCTGCCTCCAGGCCCCAAAAAAGGCTCCGGTATCCTGGCCGCAAAATACATCTGCTTTAGAGCATAGTGTCTCTTTCCACATTCTGAATCTTTTATTTAGGTCCTTTACATTAATAGAAGTAATCCTATTTACCATGATGTAAATTTAGAATTAGCTTATCACATGTTCGCAAAACCTAAGAAAACTCTAGCACTCGTGTAGTATCAACTTTTCTGTACCTGAAAAATGAGATTACCATCTTAAAAACAAAAATATAAAAAAAACGTAACACAAGAAATAAACAGTGGCAAAGTATGTTACCAAACTTACAAAAGGTTTGATCCTTCCAGAGGGTCTACAGGGGAGAAAAGTCATGGATGCCAGACACATGATTAACTGGCATAACACCTTAACCTGACCCCACTTGTCAGGTGTGTTTTTCACCCCTCGGGAAGCTCATCTAAACAATGATGGGGTAAGATGCTACTTGTCCTGATCATGGGTTCTTTTCCAGTTGCCAATCTTCTTCCACTTATTATGAGTGTGGGGGGGGGGGGGGTTGATATGAATTTTTTGGGTTACAGGGGGGCGGTTGTTTTGAATTTTACATACCAGGTGTGTGTGTGTGTGGGGGGGGGGTCAATGAATTTTATATGATGGGGTAGCTGTTGTGAATTTTATATGTCTGGGGGGCTGTTATAAGTTTGATGTGACGGTGGGGGGGTTGCTGTTATTAATTTGATATACCATATACATATAGTATAAGCTAAGTTTTTCAGCAAAAAAATGTGCTGAAAAACCCTAACTCGGCTTATACTCGATTCTATTAAAAAAATGTGTACTCACCTCCTGAGGCCCCCGGGAGGTCCTCTTCTGTCCATCGATGTTCCGACTCCTGCTCCCTCTCTACGTGCAGTGCTGTTGCTCTAGTCGCTACTTTACCGGCTCGCGGACATTATATGGCGGGGTGGCTGGTGTTCATTATTTTATATGACATGGGAGGCTGCTATAAATTTTATATGACATGAGGGGGCTGTTGTTACTGTTATGAATTTAATATGACTGGGGGCTTTTATAAATTTTATATATGATGGGGGTCTGCTGTTATTAATTATATATGTGTATTTTTAATATGTGTATTATTTAATATCTATAGGTGGCAGCGTGTTCAGTTGTATGGAGTGTTATTTAGCAGCATGGGACATAGAAGGCAATATTGGACCTTGTCATTCTGTACAGGTTCATACAACTGAACAAAAGCTCTGGAAATAGATGGAAGATAGGTAGATAGATAGATATGAGATAGATAGATAGATAGATAGATAGATACATATGAGATAGATAGTTAGATACAGGGCCGCATCTGCCATGAGACGAGATGAAAATCTTGCCTCAGGCGGCAGAATGCGGATCCCTGTAAAGGGTGGCGAAATTCGCTGCTCTAAAGTGGGCGATTCGGGCGCCGTTAATGCCCGAATCAACCACCAGCTATATAAATCACGCCTGTCTCTTTAAGACACAGGCGCGATTTATATGCGGAGCGACGCAGCGCCATTCCGCTGTAAATGGGATAGAGTATATTACTAAGCTGGGGAGCTGTATATGGGGTACAGTATATTACTAAGCTGGGGGCTGTATATGGGATACAGTATATTACTAAGCTGGGGAGCTGTATATGGGGTACAGTATATTACTAAGCTGGGGGGCTGTATATGAGATACAGTATATTACTAAGCTGGGGATCTGTATATGGGATACAGTATATTACTAAGCTGGGGGATGTATATGGG